>JASDQU010683395.1:22940-40691 GCA_032191745.1 Picea mariana
CCCCCCCGCCACACACACCCGACACAACACATACACTAGGTTTGGTCGTGAAAAGAATATAACACATTCCCAACAAAAACATCCCCATGGCAAGATCACCCATAAGGGATGCATACTTGATCACAACTGTTCATCCTAAATTTGTGCATCATAGATATGAGTTTTTCAAAAACATGCTTGAATATCCAATTACAAAGAAAAATGTTCCAAGTCCATAATGGAGATAATGAAAATAGTGAATATGTCATACAACAAACAAGATTCCAAAACATCTACAAAGCATAATGAGGACAACAATGCAAGCTCAACAAATGTTCAAAATAATGATACTCCATGTAGACACTCAACATTACCACAACAATACCGTAAGAGTTATAGTTAAAGGATGTTCAAGGTAATATTCTTATTATACTTCATGAAATTAGTCAACCTAATGTGCAAAGAAGGATCAATCTAGAAATAAATACGTTGGAGAGAAGAGAAGTCAAATCAATTTATATATTGCTACCTAGATATTGAAATAACCATTTCATCATTCCATAAGTAAAGCCTAAGTATTCCAAATATAGAAACTAACCTAACATATATCCAAGCAATTTCTCATTATTTTTACCTTATGAAACCACCAACACTACATGCACAGTCTAAATCCATTTCATTCATCGATACCTTTCCTCCATTACATATCCATTTCCATACCATGCATTTTACATATTATTCATTCCTTACATCTTACCATTTCCATTTATCTATTCACCATTCATTCTAGTCACATAAACTATATACATTCATTCATTAACTCAAAACCATTTTACATAGTCCATTCATCCATCATTTACTTCATTACACACTCCCTTACCTCATCCACATTAGTCTCCACTTATACAATAGTTCTATAGGACACTACAGAAGTGTCCACCTACATGTGTTTACACTTAGTATAAAAGAACACTTCTATATAAGTGTTGATGTACATGTTCCTATACGACTCTATATAAGACTCGTGTTATAGGCATGCAACATAATGGTGCTACAAGAACTTACAGAAGAGTGCACCTACACCTAGTCCCTACAAGAAAGTGAACCTATAGTTGTTATAATGTCACCACCTCCTACAAGAATATATAGAAGACTCCATGTACAACCAAAAGCACATAAAAACATCAAATTTCATTGAGGTATTCCAACAAGAAGCTACAACCAAGATGAAAACATGCAAGGGGGCCACCAAACAATGAGATTCCACCTGCAAACATGTAAACCAATATTCCAATCAACAAGATTACATTCAAATCTCATCAAAAGTAAAAGTATGTCACTTTCTAATTGGTTTAACGTTTACCATATTAATGAGATTTATATGTTCAAAATCCATGGTCATCTAAACCTAAGTTCCAATCTCGATCACACACTATTTTGACAACATGGTCATTGAAAATAAAGTTGGCGGGGGGGGGGTGGATGCAAAGGGGGGTACTTTGTTATGACACATAGTTTACTTAACGTTATATGCCAATGAGATTCAATCAAAAGGGGTTGAGATGGCATGATCTAAAGAATTAAATGAAAAGGTCACATCCAAAACAACTGATGACACTATAATCATACCATGATAAAGCCATTGAATTCCATCATTTAAAATAAATTTTGAATTATCATAAGTCGTCATTTTGTTCAGTTGGAGGCAGAGAATTAAAAGGTGAAACCTGAGTGGAAAAAGAAAGTCCGGGTTTTTCTTAGAGAAGTCCCAAATTTGAAAAAAAAAGAAGTCTATGTTTTTCCCATAGACTAGTGAATAACATCAGTGCACTTACAAGATTGACACACATAGAGCAAGAAATAAGGGTTTTTATATATTTTATTTGTTGAAGACTATCCATAAAGCTAAGGAAATAGTGCAGATGATACAAGAAAGGAGTAGAGGACAAATAAATTCAACATACATATGTGGACAAGTAGTGGGTGATGCATCCCAAAATTTTCTTCGGTCTCCTCCATGAGACCACTGATAAACAAATCCCTAAAATAAACATCAACCATACCTTTTGTTTTGATTTCCAATCTCTTGAGGGAAGGAATAAATTCTTCCATCATGCTAGTTTGGCAAAACATTTGCATCAATTTTAAATCAAGCATAGACGGCCCTCACAAACTATGTTCCAAGAAAGGTTTGGCACTGCTCTAGAATATTTTTGATTGCTCATTCGAGAATTGCGATCTTTTATCTCTAGAATTGAATCATGCTATTATATCTGAGAAATAGTTTCAGATAGATAGGGAAGAAGTTTGATCGAAATGAATTGAGATCTTTTATGATTAACTAGAATAAACATCAACAACTTTGAATTGGATTAGCTTCTCCAGAACAGATTTGTGCTTGATCCATTTTTTTTTTACCTAATGGCGAGATAGTTGGACAGATAAATAAACACTATACTCTACATTATGAAACTAATAAACTAGAAAGAGATGGATCATTTTGTGAAAGAATATTTGGACATGTAAAAAGTAGAGTTTGTGCTTGTGGAAATTCTCCACGGATCAGAAATGAGATAGACTCAAAATTTTGCACACAATGTGGAACGTAGTCGCTCGACTATAAGGGAGAGAGGAGTTGAATTTGTTGATTCTTGATTTTGAAGATATTGAATGGGATACATTAAACTGGCATGTCCGGTGGTTCACGTATGGTACTTGAAACACCTTGCTAGTTATATTGTGAATCTATTAGCTAAAACTCGGAAAAAATTAGAAGGCCCAGTATATTGCGATGTGTAACTTGATCACAAGTTCTAATCATACATATTCCTAATAAGGATCTGTCATCCTATTCAATCTCATTGRGATATGCCTTCTTATGCCATTTCTAACATTTCTAATGCTCCTTGTCTAGATATAACACACCCACTCTGATTTTCAGTTGTTCATCATCAATACCCTAGAAAAAAATTAACGTTCCATCTAACCCACCCATTTGATTGGATTGAAGCCATTGAACTTGTTTAGAGMTACCTTAGTCAATTTTTGGATCATATGGGGTTGAGAGTTGTGAAAGGTTGGTTTGGTACAACAATCACTACTTGTTAAATATTCCCAACTATCTATTGGTTGCAACCTATCATTCCAAATTTTCGATCGACAATTGATGTTGTCTTGGAAGGTGAACATGTTGTTGTGGATGTGGGTTTGGAAGGTGGACATGATGTTCCAACTTCACTTCTTTAAGTCAATGAGAGCATGTATCTTCTCTTCTAGTTGAGTGACCTTGGTCTCCATTCTAGTGGTAGTTATGAAACCATGTGGGTCCATTGACAAAGTTACTAATGAGCTATACCGAGATAATCAACATTGTGCAAGGATTATTTTGAGATAGGTCACCCACAATGGTCTAGTCAAGTTTGGGACCACTTCCATACTTTATTTTTCATTGCCCATAGATCATTATATTAATAGAAATTTTAAATTCTCGATACTCTAAGTTCTATTGAAATTTTGTTGACTAGGCTGCAATGGTTCGGGAAGGTCCTAAGAGAAAAGGAATGCCAAGTTCTTTATCTATGTAATATATCATGGGTTTCCAACAATAATTGGTCAATCTTTCATGATGCTAACTAAGGACGATCAACCGTACCCTTAGCCATACTACCTAATTCTCATGTATGCTAGAGTGATTTCCCCAAGTGTTGTGGTTAGTGCACTATAGCAACAAATGATTCAAAGGATTTTGTAGGGATGGTATTAGGTACACCTAGGGGGTTTATGTTATACCTAAAGGTACATGGAAGATCAAATTCTTAAATAGATTCTCTCTAATGTGATACTAATCGCCAAGTACCAATAGAGGTGTACAAGTGTGTCCAACTAGGCGACTCCAGTTGTATCCCTTATGTGTATGCTTTACCAACTATAGTTTTACTGACTAAATGATGTGTGTATGTGTGTTTATAGTTGCTAGAGCACACCTATAGCCTAAAATAAATTTATCTAAAATTTGGGCACATGTTAATACAAGAAAGTGGTTTGATACCACTTGCAGTGTACTTCTATAACATATTTAGATAATTCAAGAGCAATATATGAATAAATACAAACTGTAGGAAATAAAAGAGTCAAAACCATAATATGGCACTTGCAAAAATAGAACCCTTTATTGATAATCCAAAAGGTAAGCAATGTTCACTTGCTTCTTCGATGGGGCAACCTCCAAATGAGCAACGCTCCAATAAAATGATAATTCTTACCAAACATTACATATATTCCTTCTTCTGTAAATAGTTTCTCACTACCCAAACCCTCACCATTAGTGGTCCCAACATTAATGAGTATCAACTAGCTACTGGGCCTTTTTTCAGAAGGATGACCCTTTACATTATTAGCCACACATGACCAACTACCTAGTGGGTCTTATTAAAAAAGAATGGCCCCATACATTAATTAAATAACTCCTAAGTACCCATAAATAGGAAATTTAGGGTAGGAATCTAACACCCTATCTTCCTTAACTATGTAATGGTCCAATGCCTTCCACCATGACCAAACCCAACACAATGACATCATCAATGTCACTCAAACACTAGACACAATCATCGAGTTTTTGTCCCAACTATCCATCATGACCTTACAAATTTTTGGTTGAGCTTCAATAAATTCGATAGATAATGCAATAGGGCATATTAGAAGAATATGAAATAGTTCCAATATTGTAAGATTTTGATTTCAGACCACTTTCCCCTCTTGGGTCACAATTGATTGTAAAACCTATCCCAAATTCTTCAAAGTAGCAATCACTCACTAAGCCCCATGTATCAGTATCTACTAATTTTGCACTTTGGATCCAAGAGGTGCTTTCACATCCTTTCAGCTTCTAGTGACCATGGATGTTCATGGTATTCTCCTCATTTGTCACAAGCTACCAACACTCAAGAACTAGATAGTGTTGAGTGAAGCTTCAAGGGCATATTAACATTTAATGGTCAAATAGTGTTGGAAATTGATAGCATGATTATGATTAGTGCTAAATCAACCAACATGAGACAAATTAGCACTCATCTTTAGAGTGCTTCTCAATCAATGCATGGTAGCTTGAGTTCACTTCTCAATGCAAGGTATCCTAATGAGAACAAGGAATACTAAGTATCTAGTTAAGTGCACTTGACCAATTAGTGCATAGTATCCAATAGTTCCTCCTTTCAACTATCGACTACACGCCACTCAATAGGAACATTGACCTATGAGTTCGAGCTTTGGAAGACTACCACTAGTAGATCATGTGCTTGACAAATAAACCCTCAAAATATATTTGTCTCCTAGCTTGCAAGTGTTTTTTGATAGTGTCTTTCTTCACTAGTTTGGGCATGATTTTAATTAACATACACCCATTTC
Source organism: Picea mariana (assembly GCA_032191745.1). Classification (NCBI taxonomy): domain Eukaryota; kingdom Viridiplantae; phylum Streptophyta; class Pinopsida; order Pinales; family Pinaceae; genus Picea; species Picea mariana. Next base: position 28,323 of record JASDQU010683395.1, read on the forward strand.
CATTTGACATTATGTAACCATGCCAAAACATGTTTCCCTACTTAATTCATGATTAGGGTAGGTTTATGTTTATAATGAACATTTAAAATGAGCCTCAAGTACCATTTTGTATAAATACGAAGTCAATCTTGTTGGATAAATAGGGTGAGAACTGAGTTATTTTATGTTTAATAAGATTTGCTTCACTACTTCTAGCATCATTGCATAATAATGTCATGTGACTATTTTTTTATTCTCTGGCTATCATATTGTTTCTTTACACTTATTTGTCAACACTAAAGTTTTGAAGCACATTAGCATTACAATAGGGTAAATCATAAGCCTAGCAAATGTTATGGCAAGCAATTGGGTTGTAAGATGACCTCAAGAGGATGCCCCATTGAGGTCTCTCCTAACTTATAAGATTCTTTAGAGTGTCTACATTGGTATGGTTTAGGGGTAATTTGAACTAATTTGTGATGTTATTGGTTTGCCCCATGATTTTAGAATCCAAAGATCCTTTGTGCTTAAATAGATTCGGAAGGCCTTGAAATAGGTGGAGAATAGTCTCTTTTGAGACTATTTAGGGAGTGGAAAAGGGTGGTATTTCCCCTTTAGACTATTTGAACTTGGAGGATTAAAGGGTAGTATATTTTTAGTATTCCATGGTTCCATGAAAAAGCCCCAGTATAAAGGGCATTTCTATCTAGAAGGATTGTGGGATCATAATAGTGTTAGATGGTTTGACTGAAGGAGTCTTTCTATTCTAGCTTCAAATAGATCTATTATAAAGGAGTTGCAAACATTTATTGTAGAGGAGGATTTGCCTAAAATGAATGGCCTTATTCAAGGCCCCAATTGGAGAGTTTGGTAATGGGCTTATGGTAAAAGGATTTTTAAGTTTAGCAACATGAAATTTTATTGGATCATGTACAGACATGTGACTGGTGTTTTAAACATATGATGGGCTAGCTCAAGCAATGATTTTCAATAGATTACCATGTTGAGTAGTGCTTGGTCTTATAAAGTTTTTTAAATGTTGGGAATATTTGCATAAGTGGTGGTGATATAATAAGGACTACCCACCAAACTTAAATTGGCCAAATTAGAATCTGTATAACATGTGCCCACAATGAAGGTGATCAAAACTATTTTGGGAGTGCCATTTTGCAAAAACGGGTTGGAAGAGTGTCCACAAGATATCTACCTTCCTCCTTCAAAGATTCATTGGTTCTGAGATACCATTACTATAGTCTCTAGCATTGTATTAGAGTCATGAGTTTGTATGCTCTATAGCTTATGAATTATAAAGGTGTCTCTTGTATTGTATTAGGGTCATGACTTTGTATGTTTTATAACTTATCCATTGTGTGGTTGGTTCTCGTGGCAGATCTACAAAGATTCATTTGATAATTAGTTTTCTTCATTATGTTAATTAGTTGTTTATATATATATAGTTTGTGTAAACATTTTATTTATGTCATATTAGTAGTTTGGTGTATAGTGTTAAAGAAGGTTTTTCCACATAAGGGGATCTTGGCTGTGAATGGGTGAGCAATTTTCCACATTTACAAAGTTATGGAAATTTAAATTTTCCAAAATTATAATAGAAAATGTAACACTTTTCATATCAAAATTTCATTACATTATAACCTAACTCCATCTTAATTTTGAACCTGTGAAAGATCTATAGAAATAAATTCTCTCAAGGTTAACATTACTGGTGTTACATTACTTTAACAATGTCTGTCATATTGGATTCTAGAGCAGCTCTTACAGCAAAAATAATAATTGCCATCCAATAATTTTCGCACCAAATTTCATTGCAGAAAATAGTAATTACAATCCAATTATCTCTCATAGAAGTAGAGAGACCAGATTGATAGTACGGGACATAGTTAGTAGTACAATACAAAGTGGGTTTGGAACAAATTCTAAGGGCATTTGGGGCTTCCTCTCTTGGTCTTCCAGTTATTGTAGCAGGGGCACGTCTGCTTGTTCCCGTATGTTCCAGGAGGAACACACAGACACTTTGCACAGCACTTGTTACAGTAGAACAAGCACGGCTTTTTGTACGCTGTCGCTGAGCACCTTGCTGTACACCTCGGCGAGCAGTCTGAATAAATATACACAAAGTTATTGAGGAATGCACTAAAATCTCATCTCACAGCACAAAAATGGATAATCATGGAAAAAAAGATGTGAATTATAAGTGAATTTCTAGGTGGAGTTGGGCTTCACACCTGCAGGTCGGAGAGTGCCTTGCCTGCTTCCATACTGCATGCATTTCAACAACACTGGTTATAACTTATTTGTACTTTTAACTATACTCCAAACCCGATCGATATAAATGAGTTTTCATCATTCATCTAAACAATTCAGATGAAGCCATCTTACTAACTGGATGCACCCAAATCATATCATGGACCATATTGGTTGGTCCGAAAACTTTGAATTTAAATTTTTTATGCCATGGATCTGGAAGAACCATCTCAACATAGCTACATAACTCTGATCACAGAAGTCTTAAAACTGAAATACCTAATATCTGGCAGAAGTCTTAAAACTGAAATACATAATATTATCTTACAGTTTTAGAAGAAAACTTCAATCAAATTTTGCAAATTATATTATACACAGAAGTCTTAAACTGAAATACATAATATCTGGCAGAAGTCTTAAAACTGAAATACATAATATTATCTTACAGTTTTAGAAGAAAACTTCAATCAAATTTTGCAAATTATATCCAGCATAATATAAGTCTTAAAACTCAAATACATAATACAAATTTTGCAAATTATATCCAGCATAGCAGAAGTCTTAAAACTGAAATGCATAATACTATCTTACATTCAGTTTTAGAAGAAAACTTCGATCACATTTTGCAAATTATATCCAGCATAATAGGCTGCAGCATTATGACATTCCAACGTTTATTTTAATTGAATTTCCTTCACAAAGCAGCTTTTATTCCTTTTTTTTTTGCAAACTTCACATACCAGAAAAATCCAGGGAAACAATTCAAGTGTGGTGCCCTTTATATGTACAATTCAAAACTCTTAATTGCACCAGGGAAAGGGAGTGCATTCCATACTATGTGTTTGTGTATGGTTATATTCCAGAAGTGGGAAGCTTCTTAATCACAAAATGCATATTATATTAGCTTCAGAACCTCTAGGTGCATACCATTCCTGGATTCAGATGATGTATGATAGCAATAGGTGCATACCATTCCTGAATTCAGATGATGYATGATAGCAATAAAAGTTTGATGAGAGAAGAGAAATGAACTCACTGGAAAAGCTATGTTGGATTGGCCATCAGCAGTGCTCACAGCTGAAGAACTAACACCCTACAAAGTTAGGAGGACAAATATCAARATCAAAACCATTTAATATTCTTCCTATATAGTAGATCTAGCTCAGATCAATCCTACAAGTTATCCATTCTCATGGTTAAAAGAAAAAAWTTGCAGATCAATCCTACAAGTTATAGATTCTCATGGTTAAAAAAAAAAGTGCATTACAGTTACCTGGTTTTCCCACAACAGACTGAGCAAGACCAACATAGTGAGATAAACAAACAGCAGGCGAGATGCCATTGCACAGATCTCAACACAGCAAAGACTAAGAAAGCAATTCAGTTAAAACAACCAACTGCTTGCTGCTGCTTGCTGTATAATTCATGTGAAAGGAACAAGTTCATGAGAGTTATATAGCAGAACGTATGAGAATCTTGTAATCCATGTGCAGAGCCTGACAGYTTCGTATTTGATTCATGTGGAGGCCATGTGCGTTAACATCAAGAATTCAAGCTCACGACAAAACGATCCATAGCATAGTGGGCAGTTGTCAGTCTCAAATGGATAGGAAGAATGGTTATCCGATTTTTAAAAAGGGCAAAGAGAATACGCTATCTCATCTTTCCCTTTCATCAATACAGATTCTCAGCCAGGATTTCAGTTCATGCCCTCTTACTGTGTTATTTTATGTCAAGGTCCCACATTGGCTAGGATATTTCATCGACTCTAATCATTTTTCATTCCTTTATGAAATTTTATTCATAGATATTATTTTTGTCCAACATTGGCACCACATGTCCTTGTAATATTCCATGTGACCAAAAATCGAACAAATCAAATATACATGTATTTTGGTATTTAATATACTGGGTTATACTCCTATTGATATAGAAAAATGAAATTGTTTATCTGTTAGCATCTTTTTATGGTGTTACATCATATTACATCATACTATGCGAGGTATCTTTGTCGTTCCAGCATAAATAGTGTTTTAAGTGTGTAAATATATAACTCTAAGGGAGGTGTCAACATGGGTGAGGTCACTCGTTGAAAGTCCTAGGTTCTTTTGGTGGAGATGTATGTTCACATTGTAAGGTTTTGCTTCTCTTAATGGAATTGGTATGTATAAGATTGTGATAGAGGGACCTATGTTTGACATGGTAAGGTTTTGTTTCTCTTAATGGAATTGGTATGTATAAGATTGTGATAGAGGATGTTTAGTGAAGAAGCTTTGTTTGGTAATATATATAAATGAAATTTTGGGATTTACTGACAATGCCTTCAAATATTTTGGGTAAAGGTAACATATAAAATTTAGTGATGCATAGTTCACAATTGGATGGATTGGATTATACAACTCACTTTTGACAAGTGCCTTAAGTAATTTTTGACAACATACTTGGGTGTGTATATTTAACATCTTAGGGAAGGTACCTTGGGAGAAGGTGTCTTGCTTAACAAAACATGGAATGTTGTGGATGGAGACAAGAAATTTCATGGAGTTATGTTCCAAGGAGACATTTGGATAGATTTCTTGGAGCAAATTATATGGAGGTCATTTGGGGAAAAGTAAAGGGGTGGCCTTGAAGGGAATGCTTCTCTTGAAAAATTACTAGGAACTCCCAAATAGTTAGAGAGGAACCCAATTTGCGGTGCTCACCTTGTTGTTAAGAAATAGAAAATAAAATGACGGAAAAAGCTTAAGCCAACTCCATTGTATTCACTTCAATACTACAAATATATAGTACAATGGATGATGCCACCTCATAAAGAGATTTGTTCTAGATCCTAAAACCTGTTGATAATTCCAGGTGCGTGAGACATCCTCTAGGACACAAACTGAGTGAGTCAGCCTGTGAGAGAGCCCATGATTTGGGTGTGCCCATGAGATGGGTGTGTTGTTCCTCTCTGAGGCGGAGATGGAACATTGTGTGCTCCTGTGTGGGGTGAGGAAGCCCATGAGTTGGGTGTGCCCATGAGATGGGTGTGTAGCTCCTCTCTGAGACAGAGATGGAACGTTGTGTGCCCCTGTGTAGGGAAGATTCCCATGACCTGTGTGTGTCGTTCTCTCTGAGACGGAGATGAAACGTTGTGTCCCCTTGAGAAGGGAAGATGCCCATGAGATGGGTGTATCGTTTGAGATGAAACCATGTGTACCCCTATGAGGGGTGAAGGGGCCCATGCGATGGGTTTACTGTTCTCCTCTATGCAGAGAGTTGAGATGATGTGATACTCCAAATGATTCTCCTATGAGACTCAGTGAGATAGAGATTTGCTGAGTAGGACGTTCCTGTGGCTGAGCATAGGTGGACGCGATCTTAGTGGCTGAGCACTAGTGAGTGTGTATTCTGATGATTCTCCTGTGAGACGCAATGAGATAGAGATCTATTGACTTGGACGTCCATGTGGTTTAGCATAGGTGGACGTGCCCCTAGAGGCTGATCACTAGTGGGTGTATGAGATCCCTTGCTATATTGTCTAAGAGTAAGACTTACTTGTAACCCTAACTGTGATGTAAAGGGTATAGGTTGGCCCCACCATAAAGTGAAAGATAATTAATGGTAATTATTAATTATATTTTGAGTTATTTAGGTCGGCCCTTTTGTACCAATAGACACCACTTTTGATGTGTCCAGTCTAATATAAGTAAAGGTAATTTCGCCATTGAGGAAACATAACACACATGTGATTTTGGAAATTTCAGCAAGTACAAGTTCTAGGGCTGAAGTGCACACCTCTCTTGGGTGTTAGCCTTCTTGGTTTTGTGAGCACCCTTTTGTGTTCTAGGTCTATGGTGTGGGAGGTATTTCTCTTGAAGAATATAGCAAAGGATTGGTTGGGTTTTCTTCCCTTTTTGAGAAGGGTTTCCTAGGATACTTCTTGTGTACTTGTGCATGGTATTTCTTCTTGTGATCTTGGTTACTGCAACAAATTGTTTATTGTGTAACTGCAATTTTCTATGGTTCAAGTAAAATGCTAAAATTGGAATAAACCTCATGCTTGAGCCTAGCCTAGTGAAAAATCAACATCGTATCAGAGCTTAGGTCTTGAAGAATCTAGTGCACAAGCATCTACCATTCATCCTCCCACTTTTGCAGAACCATCGACCCTCCCAGGGTTTCCAGAAAATCCATACAACCCTCTTCTTTTGGGTGTTTCAGCACTTCAAACTTGGACGTTGGGGCTGAAAATTGGATAGGAGTGTATGACCTCCTTCAACACACCTCCAACAAGTCTCAGATTTCATTTTCGAGCATTTTGGATTTTTGGCCCTAGGGTTTCTAGGGTTTCACAATTTTCTGCAGATTTTTGGTTTTAAGGTTTCTGCAGCTCATTGAAGGATCCTTTCAGCTCACCACTATTCCCGTGACTCTCTTAAGGCTCATTGTTGGTAGTCATAAGCCCAAAAAAACCTAAGGTTGCTAGCCTGGCCTAGCCATTAGATTTTCTAAGCCAGTTGGCAAGGGTTTGTAAAGAATATGGAAATATGGTGAACAAAACCTTGGTGGAAGATAGGCTTGATGGATCAAGCAACTTCAGTTCTTGGAAGTCTAGAATTCAGGTCACCCTTGAAGAGGAAGACTTATTGTGGGTGATACAAATGTTTTTACCAGTGACAACTATCGATGAATAGAAGGAAGAAAGGAAGGAAGATGATGTCAAGGCAAGGAAGACAATCATCTACTCAAGCTCTTACATTGAAGGGCCAGCTTCAAAATAACAAGATGGAAAAAGGTGACACTGTGGCTACCTTCTTCATGAAGATGTCAAAGGACATAKATTAGTCAAGTGCCATTGGAGAAATCATATCAGCACCCTCAAGTATGCACTTGCATATATTATTTGTATCATTGTCATGAGGGTACTTGCAGGAAGAAGGAACCTTTGTTGAAATGATAGATCCAGAGGGATCTTACTTTTGATTGTTTTAATTATCATGCCTCTARCCTACATTTCCAAGTTTTCTACACTACAAGTAGGTATTGTAGTTGTGACAACAATCCTTAAATTGTTTTGATTTTAGAGATGTACTCATTATTCTCCTATAGGAGATATTCTTGTTTTGTTTCCTTTTGTTTGTTTTCTTTCTCTAGGAAAGTTAACAACAAAGGAAGATGTTTATCCTTTAGACCTTAKAGGGAGTCACTTGACTTCAGAGGGAGTCACTTGACTCAGAGGAAGTCAAAACTATTTGAGAAGGAGGAAGAACAGAACCATCATTGAGGCAACCAAATCAATGATGCATGATCTGAATCTTCCTATGATTATGTGGGAAGAAGCATGCATGACAATAGTATATATTCAGAACAGGAGTCCTCACCAAATTTTGAAGAACATAACTCCCAAAGAAGCCTTCACCGGAGTGAAGCTTGAGATTGGACACTTCAGGAAATCTGGGTGCCCAGTATATTTTCATGTACCCAAAGAGAAGAGATCCAAGATAAACCCTATAGAGAGAAAGGGTACATTTTTGGGATATAATGAATATTCGAAAGAATATCAGATCTACATCCCTAGTCAGAGACATATTGAGGTAAGCAGAGATGTTATCTTTAAAGAAGAGATAGCCTTTCAAAGATCTAGAGAATCTCAGATGGAGATTGGCAGGTGAGACATTACCTTCCTCGTCTTCAACAGTCCAGTTGGAGATAGCCATTGATACAGTTGATCCAATTGCTCTAATTGATATTCCCAGAGACATTGCAGTAGGCCATAAAAGGCTTGTTTGGGCTTGAAAAACTCTGCAAGAGGCAGAGTGACATGCAGCTCCTCAAGGCACATTCTGAAAGAGCAAGAGACCAAAAATTTTCGAGCTATTCTTCAGCCATGAGCCACATTCTTGATACAAAGCCTTCTTTTCATGGAGAAACAATAGGTCAGTAGGTATGGAAAGATACCATGACATAAGAGTATTAGTCCATTTTGAAGAATGATGTATGGGATATTGTTCCGAGACCAGAAGGGAAGTTTGTAGTGACTTCCAAATGGATCTATAAGATCAAGCATGCAGTTGATGGAAACAAAGTGAGATTTGTAGCCAGAGGATTCTCAAAAACAGAGGGAGTTGTCTATGATGAGACTTTTGATCCAGTAGCCTAATACACTTCCATCCGTACTATCATCCATGAGTTGGAAACTAAATCAAATGGATGTAAAGACAACATTTATCAATGATGAGATTGATGAAGAAGTTTATATCGAGAAGCTAGATGAATTCGTGATAAACAATGAGAAATATCATGTGTATAGGTTGAACAAATCCATGTATGGACTAAAGCAGGCACCTTGTGCTTGGTACGAGAAGATGGATGGATTCTTGATGAGTTTGGGCTTTAGCAAGAGTGTTGCTTATCCAAACCTATATTATCATATTGTTCGTGATGAGTGCCTAATCTTGATCCTGCATGTGGATGATTCATTTCTTACCAGTTCAGAAAGACTAATTGATGAATGCAAGCGAGCATTGACTTATGACTTCGAGATGAAGGATCTAGGTATGATGCACTACTTCTTGGGACTAGAAGTATGGCAGATAACTAATGAGATTTTCCCGAGTCAAGGAAAATATACAGTGGATATATTGAATAAGTTCGGTATGAGAGAGTGCAAATCCATGCCTACATCGATGGTGAAGAAGTTGAAGAAAATATATGGTGCTCCTACTAATTCAAGCGAGATTGATCCACAACTGATTGGATCACTGATGTATCTAGCTAACACCAGACCTAATATATGCTATTCAGTGAATGTACTTATTTAGTTCATGAGTTATATGATACAGGCTCATTGGATATCAACAAAGCATGTATTAAGATATCTACGGGGCATAATTGGATATGGCTTGAGATATGCCTCCAGTGTAGACTTGAGTTTTCAGGGATATGTCGATGCAGATTGGTCAGGGAGCGCAGTGGACCGGAAGAGCACATTCGGTTTTTGTTTTACCTTGGGGTCTGCCATGGATTCCTGGTGCAACAGAAAAAAAAGCTCTGTGGCCTTGAGTACCGTAGAAGCAAAGTATATGGCATTGAGTGTGACAGTCCGCGAAGTAGTGTGGCTTCACAATATTTTGACAGATTTATTTGATCATGAGATGGATCCTACCATTATTCAGTGTGATAACTAGAGCTGTGTGAAGCTCTTTGAGGGCCCTATGCTTCATGATAGATCGAGACATATTGAGATAAAAGATTGTTATATCATAGACATGGTGCAGAGGAAATCAGTACACGTGCATTACATTCCTACCCATGAGTAGATTGCAGATATATTCACCAAACCGCTTGCCAAGACGATGTTCAAGTACTTTCGTGAGAGACTTGGCTGGTGAAAAATACCTCCCTAGCTGAGAGAGAGTGTTGATGATTACGACCAAGAGGAAGTTCCAGTACTTCCATGAGAGACTTGGCCTGGTGGAGAATGACTCCCTAGGTGAGAGGGAGTATTGATGATTACAACTGCGTGAGTCATCCTTTAGGACACAGACTGAGTGAGTCGACATGTGAGAGAGACCATGGGTTGAGTGTGTTTTTCCTCTTTGAGATGCAGATGGAATGATGTGTGCCCCTATGTAGGGTTAGGAAGCCCATGAGATGGGTGTGTAACTCCTCTTTAAGACGAAGATGGAATGTTGTGTTCCCCTATGTAGGGAATATGCCCATGAGATGGGTGTGTTTTTCTCTCTAAGACAGAGATGAAACATTGTGTTCCCCTAAGAAGAGAATATTCCCATGAGATGGGTGTATCATTTGAGATGAAATGATGTGTACCCCTGTGAGGGGTGAAGGAGCCCATGTGATGGGTTTACTGTACTCCTCTGTGCAGAGAGTTGAGATGATGTGATAATCCAGATGATTCTCCTGTGAGACTTAGTGAGATAGAAATCTATTGAGTAGGACGTTCCCATGGCTGAGCACAAGTGGACGAGATCCTAGTGGCTGGGCACTAGTGAGTGTGTATTATGATTATTCTCCAGTGAGGCACAGTGAGATAGAGATATGTTGACTTGGATGTCCCTGTGGTTGAGCACATGTGGACGTGCCCCTAGTGGCTAAGCACTAGTGGGTGTATGTGATGCCTTGCTATATTGTATAAGAGTCAGACTTACTCATAACACTAATTGTGATGTAAAGGGTAGAAGTCAACCCCACCATAAAGTGAAAGATAATTAATATGGTAATTATTAATTATATTTTGAGTTATTGAGGTAGGCCCTATTTTTCCAATAGACACCACTTTTATGTGTCCAGTATAATATAAATAAAGGTGATTTCCCCATTGAGGAAACATAACACCCATGTGATTTTGGAAATTTCAGCAAGTACAAGTTCTAGGGCTGAAGTGCGCACCTCTCTTGGGCGTCAGCCTTCTTGGTTTTGTCAGCATCCTTTTGTGTGTTAGGTCTATGGTGTGGGAGGTATTTCTCTTGAAGAATATAGAAAAGGATTGGCTGGGTTTTCTTCCCTTTTTTGAGAAGGGTTTCCCAGGATACTTCTTGTGTACTTGTGCATGGTATTTCTTCTTGTGATCTTGGTTACTGCAACAAATTGTTTATTGGGTAGCTGCAATTCTCTATGGTTTAAGTAAAATGCTAAAATTGGAATAAACCTCATGCTTGAGCCTGGCCTAGTGAAAAATCAACAAAACCTTCCATGGTGATTAAGCTAGAAATCCTAACTAACTCACTTAGTCATCATTTGAGGATAAATCACTATTATTCTAAATGAATAATACAATTAAAGGTGACATGAAGACTTAGTGATTAATAAGATAAGTCATAGGCTAACACTTGCTTTGTGGATACATGGGCTTAGCCCAGGGAAATGGCTAAGAGGGTTGAAAGGATCCACTAAGGATGAGTCTTAATTGGGCTAATTTGCATGTGTATTTAGTAGTGGATAGTTATGTAGTGCTTGTTTAGGTGGGAAGATTTTGTTGGTGAGACAAATCGGGTCATTTGTTGCAAATGATTTGGAAACTTACATATATTGGAGATGTGCTATATTCTTTGCATGTACATTGTGCATTTATGCACAGGGTATTAGTTGCAACATGTGGACTATGGACCCATCTTCAAATGTTTGCTTGGGGCTATTTTTTTTTTTTTTCCACCTTTGTGTTTTTTTAGCGCATTATAATCTAATCTCAATTAAGGGATTAACATTGTAATCTAATTCAACTTATCATATTAGGGTTTTGGATGCAGTGAAATACCTAAATGTTGAATGGTTAAGTTAATACATCGAAGAACAAAGAGGTGTGGTTCTAAGTTAGGATGGTTTTCTCAGTTAAGGGTTTCTAGGGTAAATCTTTGTGTACTTATGTGTGCCATTGTTGTTCTTTTTGTTTTTATTAAGAATTTGTATGCATTACTTCACTTGCAAATGTTTAAAACTTACATTTGTTGTCAGAACAAGGTTATCATATTTAGGGGGATGCCTTTGTTGCTAGGGTTTAGCTTGTTCTTAATAGAGAAAATTTATCTTGGGTTTGTGATAAATTTGGTTTTAGTGGGAGCTCTATAGCAGTGATTATTGTGTGAAAGAGTATGGCAAGCAATTCCAAAATTGAGATTAAGAAATTTAATGCTTAGATCTTTGAACGATGGAAGTTCAATATGGAGGACCTTCTTGTAGATAAAGAATAATGGGTTGTTTTGGATCTTGGTATTACATCTACGAGTATGGTGATGACAGATTGGACAAAGTTGGATCGAAAGGAAAAGTGTACAATTCAATTATTCCTTTTAGATTAAGTATTATTGAAYGTGTCAGGAGAAGAAACATCCAAGGCATAATGTGATAAGTTAGGGGATTTATATCAATAGTAAGTCCTCGGTAAACAAACGTTTCCTTTGAAAGAATCTCTACCACTTGAGGATGAATGACATTGACTCAATGACAAAGCATCACAATGCCTTTAACACTATGGTAAGTCAGTTTTTATATATTGATATTAAAAATTTTGAACAAGATAAGTGCATTAATCTACTATGTTCTTTTCCAAAATCATAGGATAGCCTAGTTATATCTAATGGGAGTAATGCAACCACATTAAAGCTTGAAAATTGTTCATGCTTTTGTAGC
>JASDQU010683395.1:40711-54884 GCA_032191745.1 Picea mariana
CAATGCCTTTAACACTATGGTAAGTCAGTTTTTATATATTGATATTAAAAATTTTGAACAAGATAAGTGCATTAATCTACTATGTTCTTTTCCAAAATCATAGGATAGCCTAGTTATATCTAATGGGAGTAATGCAACCACATTAAAGCTTGAAAATTGTTCATGCTTTTGTAGCATCAGGAGGCATTCCCAAAAGAGGCCTTGGTTTTAGGCATGTGAGAATAATCGTTGGCACTAGATTATCCTTTTCGTTTGGTGAAAACCCCCTTGTATTTTGAGCTAGGGGCTTGATTATGGGCTTCACACCCACAAAGAGGATTAAAATATTCTAATTAAATGTTGACTTTAGAAGGGGTTCCTAAACTCACTCATCGAACTCCTCTATAAGGAGAGGAGAGATTGTGACAATTCTTATTGTGTCATTATGGAGTTAGTTTTTGATGTTTGAATTTGTTAGAATTGAAACAACAATCTCACGAGGATTAAAAATCCCCCTTCGTTTTTATAGAGGTGGTACTCCTCAGATAATATGAAAAATAATCTTGATAATCTTGGGACAACCGATATATATAAATGGGAATGGTAAAACAACAAATCCCAAATATTATCACTCAAGAAAATGAAAATAAGTAAGATATATACACATTAAGAATTCCTATGAAATGGACCAATAATCTTTTTTCACAACAATTATAGAAAATAAATTAAATAATAGGTTACAAAAAATAATTAAATGATCCTCACATCCATCACAATTTTTTAAAATATTTTTTATCACATTTAAAGGAAAAGGAACATATGGGCCACAAATAAGAGAACTTTAAAAGAGTATTTCCATTGAAATCAAAAATAGAATTTGATAAGTTAATTTCAAATATCTTATACTCAAGAGCTCAAAGTTACAAGATATAATCAAAATTAACCTCGGAATAGTTCTCTGGGATTTTTTAAAAAATAATTTTGTCTTTTACAGTCTTAGAAAACTAAAAGGCGTTCGTCCAAATGGACTGGGATTGGGGCTCCCGTAGACCAAAATGTATATATACAAGAAAATATGAGAGAAGATTAAGTGAGGTTGGAGCAAACACGAGCAACAAGACCTGAAAAGAAGATAAATGATGCAATTAGAACTCGGTTATATTCTTTTAAAAGAAGACAAAATATAATTGGATGAATTCTGAAAGAGAAGAAAAAGATGTGATCAATGTAGACTTACTATGATGGAATCTCATGGCTCATTTTTGTGTTGTTGGTGTCCTTATATTTTCCTTGATAATGGTTTCATGGCCGATACTATCTGCTTCTACTTGTTTTTCCTTCGTAATCTTGATTAGAGCTTTCTTTAACCACTCTTCTATATAATCTTTCATCGGGGATAAATTTATTTCAAGTCTAATTTTTATATCAAATTGTATGCCCTCCAAGTCTCATAGGTCAAATGAATTTTGGCTAAGCACATCTTCAATATATTCAATTTTGTTCACATATCTCACCAACCAATTTGCAACCTCATTTTCATTATATTCAATGATAATATTAAACTTCTCGACCGACAAACCTTTCAATATTTCCACTTTTTCCTGAAATTGCTCTCTTGTCATAAATATGTAGTTTAGAATTAATTTGGGATCTTGTACTTCTCCTCTGGTTTTGGCTAAGTCTATTTCAGTTAATATTTTGTACAATCCCTCTTTTTTAGTAACCACATCATCACATTCTTCCAAAATTTCTTTTAGAATCTTTATTTTCTTAATCCAACAAGCCTTCAGTGGTTTTATCTAAGAAGGAGAAGGTAAATTTTCTTCTTTTCTAGCCATTTAAGTCATATTCGAAACCTTCAAAGAAAATGTAGTGACTTCACCTGTATAAACTCTTCTTCATTTTTATAACCACCTTGGAGGAAATCTCTAAAAACATTTCATTTACATCCAAAGGAAACAACGTTACTTCCAACATCCCATGCTTGCATGATAAGAGACATTATTTTTTAATGTTTTCTTCAACAAAATTTCTAACAACAACTAATAAGATTGATGTTCCTTTCAATTTTAAATCTGATGTTGCAGGTTTGACGATAGCCAATGTACTTGCAAGGATAGGGGGTGGCATCAGAGTGTATTCCAACTCTCTAATTATTTCCTGTAGTTTTGCATTTTGTGCCTCCATGTCATCAATCGAAACATATAAAGCATCCCCTATTATCTTATGTATTTTAGCAATTCTAGATGAAAGTACTTTGTTGAGATCATACTCAGAAGGATATTTTTCCTTTTTATTCTTTGGGTCAAACCCTTCAAATATTAACTTTCTAGAATTTTTGTCATATAAATCATTTTGTATTGTAAATGACTCTTCTTCTGAAAATCTTCTTCTTGTGTGGCTAGTTTAGCTGCAACTTGTTGACTTTCCTGCAACCTCTGTTCTTCATCGGGGAAATGAATATTTTCAATATCAACCTCCAGGTCCATGTCCTCAAGAGATATATCATTTTTAGATATAGGTTGTTCTACTTCTTCTTGTTGATAAATTTTTCTTTTCCTTTTTACTTGAAGCTTATGGGGACTTTCAATTTTTCCTTGTGGAGGGTTTTTATCACCACCACCACCATTCAAATTACTCTTAGAAACCTTTTTCTGCTACGACGTTGTTGCTTGTAGACTATGTTTGGGATTTTTTTTTTTTTTTGAATCCACAAGAGGTTGAGTACCTTTTTCATTTGAAACGTTTCCTCTTTGTTCATATTGGGAAGTCAAACTTGCCATGGTTTGAATATAATCAACAGACTGCATTGGAACATCATTGGTATTACCTTCTTCTTCTTCAAACATAAGTGTATTAGTAAATGCATTACTGAATCCAACTCATATCATATGATCAACAAAGATATGACTTGGGTTGAAGCCCCTGATATTTTCTTCATGCTTCAAATTGAACTGATTAAGGTAAGTTGAATAATCATCAATTTTTGCAATGCCTCTTAACACAATTTCTCCAATTTTCCATGGAAATGGGATAAATTGCCTCTTTCTTTTCTCATGAAAAAAGTGCAACCAAAATCTCTGCTTCCTAGCAACTTCAATGATAAATTTTTTGTCTGAAATGTAATAAGGAAGAAATAAAGGATTTTCACGAGAACCAAAAATTCTAATCACATTATAATTTTCCATTTGTTCTAAAATCCCCCTTTTGTTCAAAAATGTCGCTGCTTCTAATGACAATCTAGCTGTATTTTCCCTGAAAATAAGTTTTTTGAAAACAATAAAAAAATCTTTGCATACTTCATAAAAGTAACAAGTAACTTTCTGTCTCCACAGAGCTTGATACCACATAGTTACTAGATCAATTTTGCAGTCTACCCTTTGCCTGATAGTCAAACCCTTGAAGATGTGGTGATCGGTAATAGAAAAAATTAAGTAAGAAGATATATATAACTTCGTTTCTTTCTTGAAATTTAAAAGTTGTGAAGAAATTTCAACATATATGATTTTTCCCCAATCAAAGATAGATTTTTCATGAACTGTAAAATATAAGATATAAAGGGCCAACCGAGTAATAATTTTCATGGATTCTTGACCAATAATTCTAATGAAGAGCTGTGCAAGTTATCGATAAGGGTTCTTTAATAAACTAACCTAAATTCTTGATATGTCAACATGGATTGTCGTGGGATCCTCTAAATATTCTTGTAAAAGATCCAACCCATTGTTTTTGTTCGTGAGGAAGTTCCTTTCTTCTTCTCCTTTAAAAGTAATGGTAGGCTTTGAAAATTTTAACATCTTTCTAAAAACCAATGGAACTAAGGAAATGGAGGATTCACTTTGAAGTTGAATAACCCTTTGGCTTGGAAAAACATTATCAATGCACTAGGAGAAAATTTCTTTATAGTCAAAGACTTCGAGCACACATCCAGCTAGAGAAATCCCTGATGTCCAAATTTTGTTCTTGCTTCTTCCAGGTAATGACAATGTAGCATAGTACCAGTAAGATCTTGACCATTGCAATTTTTGATCTTCTTGCCCAAAAATATTCAATGTATATCCACATAACTGTTGTTTTCTCATAGCCATTCTAATGAAGTTGGAGGACTATAGTATAATCCCTTACAACAATAAATTTGAAATGAAGTTTTTCTCAGTAATATAACTTAAATCCTTTTTTCGATGAAGAAATTAATGCAAATTAAATGATATTACCTCTAGAGTTCTGCCATTAATAACAAAATTTTCATGATTTAATTGGTAGTTGTCTTCCATAGGATTAATGTTTAATGTATCTCGAGAAGAGTGACAAAAACTGAATACACTATGGCGGGGAATCAGGCATGGGGGGGAGAATGAGGTGAATCCGTGAGTCCACCAACCCACAAACCTACCATATCATGGAAATGTGGATAAGTATTGCTTGATGATAAGAGGGGAGACAAAATTTGTTTAAGTGTTTTTATCATTCGTACTTATAAGAAATGAATTATTGAAGACTTGGGGACCTGTGAACCCCCGGTGGAAAAGATTAGAAAAAATTCTAAGTATAGGAATCAAAATGAGGATTGTGGAGAATAAGAAGGGTTGTTTTGATGACAACAGAGAAAAGAGTACATAAGAGATGAAAACATGAACCCATGATTTTTCCAACCCATGAACCCACGGTTATAAGGAAAGCCCTTGAAATACGACTAATTTATGGTTCATTATGGATACGATGGAGTGAAATTTGTGTAACATGGAACTTTTAGTAACGAGAGTTATGAACCCACCATGGGCTAATAAATTTTTAAGTAAAAGAAACATGAAAGGATGAGGAAAGGCTTATATACAAGTCAACATTAGCATAATTGAGAGTGCACTTGTGCTAGGAGCTTGGACATTTCAGCAAGGGAAATTATACAATTGTGACAAATATGGCCTTGGGTTCTTAGAGTTTTCTATTTTTGTTTCATCCAAGGAAGGATTCTGATTTTCTCAACCAAGAGAGGCCACACGTGTGAGGTCACACATGTGATAAGAGGAGGAGAAGCAGTTGTACACGAGGAGAGAGAAAGTACACATGTGTGAGAATATTAGATAGGTCACACATGTGGGGAAAATAGTACAAACAGGCTGCACATGTGGTACGAAATAGTTTGTACAAGCCTCACATGTGATTTTTGTACAACAAAGAAGGACATGTTGCACGTGTGAGGCCACATGTGTGAATTTATTGGAAGGTACAACAAATCCATACAATGATGTCAGCAACCATATGAATGATGTCAGCATGTCATATAGGTGGAAGCTATAACAATTTTTTGGGTAGAGTATTTTTCTAGGTAATTTGCTAAGTTTGTGTTTTGTTGAAGAGGATTAGGTTATCCTCATTTTTTGGTGATTTTGTTGATGTGGAGAAGGATGATTTTTCCTTTATAAAAATTCTGAATTTGACATTTACAGAACATAAAATTGGTGTCTCAAATGTGTGGATGATTCATATTTGATCTTAATTGTTTTCGTTGCTATATTTTTCAGTCAATGATTTTAGTGTAAAATTGTTTAGTGATAACAACTAGGGTTTACTATTGAATCATTGGGAAGTAATTTTTAGATATAAAATTAGTCACATAAGGTTGCATGTGAACATTTACATGGTTTCATAGATGAGGCCCTAAAGAGAAGGGGGTCATATTTGAAGCACTTTTTGCTGCTCCAAATTGGTAGATTGTTGTTCTTGTTCTGGGCAGGTTACAATGCTTAACACCTTGAAGACTGAGGACATGTTGGAAGGGGAAACAAACTTCCAAGTTTGGAAGGCTAGGGTTCTTCTTTTGTCTGAGGAGAATGACCTCAAAGAGTATGTCGAGGGTGTGGTTCTAAGTCCCACTGATTAGCAGGAATTGACAACTCATAGAAAGAAGGAAGTGAAGGCCAAGTGGGTGTTGCTATAATCCACGAAGGATCACCTGATTCCTTACATTGGTGAGAAGAAGTCTGCCAAGGAAMTGTATGATGCTTTGGTGGGTCTATACCAAAACTACAATATAGGMAGGAAGTCACATTTGAAGCACCAACTTTAAATTGTTAAGATATCCAGTGAGGATACAATTGTGAACTATCTTATGAASATTACCCATATCCAAGATCAACTTGCATCCATAAGTGAGAAAGTTGAGGATGTTGTGTTGGAAAATGTAGAGTTAAGAGGTCTTCCTAGGTCTTGGGAACCATTTGTGTAGGGGATTTGTGCACGTGATAAKTTTCCATGATTTGATAGACTATGGGTTGATTATGTCCAGAAGGAGACTCAACCATAATCTAGGGATGGCTTGTAGAAGAGMAACATTGAGCAAAATAGRTTCTTCTGGCAGAAGGGCTTCTTGTGAGAGAGAAGCATATCCATAACCGAGATGAAAGAAGGATATTAGTAAGATCAGATGTTTTGAATGTCATAATTATGGGCACTATGCTTCATAGTGTCCACATCATAAGGGAAAGGGAAGAAGGAAGCATACATCAACAACAAAGGTTGATGAGGTTGCAAACAAGTTTCAGAGGGAGATATTGTTGGTCCCACCCCTTTCAGGTATAGTTTCTAGTATTGGGACCTAGTTGGTGGATAATGTAGCCTCATGCCATATGGTAGGTGCATGCGAGTTGTTTGACAACTTCACATAGACTGACTCAGATTTTTGTGTGGAGCTTGGTATGGAAACCAAGCATGTAGTAAAAGGATATGGTACAATATCGTTCTCGTTGGAGTCTGACGAGGTGTTGAGGGTGTAAAATGTGTTATGGGTGCCATAAATTAGTAGGAGTGTACTCTCAGTCTCATAGATTGAGAAGAAAGGCTACCATTTATTGTTTCGATATGGAAAGGTGTTCTTTGTGCCCAAAGGATCTAGCTTCATATCAACAATGGTTCTTGGATTTAGAGAGGGAAACCTATATAGGTTGAAGGACCAACCTATGTGAGGTGTGACCAACAGTGGCATAGAGACATATGAGGAGGAGCAGGTAGCTCCACTAATGGAGAATCAGGTAGCTCCACTAGTGGTGAAGCACGTAGCTCCACTAGTGATATAGGCTCAGAGGGAGTCATCCCTTAGGATCCATTGGGTAGGATCAACCTCTCGTGATTGTTCAGAGAATCTTGGACTTCAAAATGGGTCATAAGGCTCAGAGGGATCATCACTCATAGAGAGGAAGTCTACCTTCAGGGACAGATGGAAGATAGGAATCTTCCAAGCATGTGTCATGGGTTGAGGAGGTGAGACAAGAGGCTCTGAATAAGGAATATTATAAGAGAAGTGTATCCTCCATTAAGGACCCATTTATTATAGTAGGATTTTCTTCAGTGATTGTTATGCACCTAGTTATGTGATATTAAGCAGAAACAAGAATATAGTGAAAATTACCAACAAAAAAACAAAATGTAGAGAATAACACACCAAAATGATACCTTTAT
The DNA here is from genome assembly GCA_032191745.1 of Picea mariana. Taxonomy (NCBI): domain Eukaryota; kingdom Viridiplantae; phylum Streptophyta; class Pinopsida; order Pinales; family Pinaceae; genus Picea; species Picea mariana. The sequence goes on from JASDQU010683395.1 coordinate 48,146, forward strand.
TGAAATGGGAGAAATATTCACTTGGATCTTCGAGGGGGAAACCTCCAGCAGAGAAACTCTCTATTACAATAATTCTAAAGATAAATATTTCTCATGCCTCCTACTCTTATTTATACTAATTCTGTCTTCTAAAGAAAATTATGGATGAGGATATTTCTAGAAGTGAAAGATTCTATTAGGTCTTCTTACACTGACTTGTTCATATTTATTAAATAGGCCTTATTAACTAATTTCAGCCTTTATTACATGGAAAATATATTGTTCTATCTATGTGAGGGGTTAGGGAGGTTAGGTCTCTAACATGCCCTCCCCCTTAAAAATAACATTTTCCTCAAGGCTTGAGATGAGCAAATTTCTATAGAATAGTAGTCGGCTCCCAGGTGGCATCTTTGGTGGATTATCCTTCCATTGAACTACCATTTCCTAGATGTTGCACCGACGGAGACAAAGATTTCGTTGGTCCAATACAACTTGTGGCTTCAACCAAATGGAACCTTCTTCATCCAACTCTAGTAGACTGGTCTAAGCATGGCAGTTGGTGCCAATAACTTTCTTCAAGAGGGAGACATGAAAAACATGATGTAGCTTGGAGTTAATGGGCAAAGATAACTGATAGGCCACTAGTCCCACACGTTTGAGAATAGTATAAGGACCATAAAATTTGGGGGCTAGTTTCTGACACTATTGATATTTGAGGGAAGTCTCCTTGTACGGTTGTAGATATAGAAACACTTGGTCCTCTTTAACAAATTGACGTTTAGAATGACCATGATCTGCTTTTTACTTCATGCGGTTCTAAGCCATGAGCAAATTTTCTTTGAGAGTATGGAGAATGGTCATGCATGATGTAAGATTGTCATCAACCTCCTAAACCTTGGAAATTCTTGACATGTATGGGAGAACCAATGGTGGCTTATGTCCATAGACTACTTCAAAGGGAGGAGATTTTATCTTGGGACAGAAGAGAGTTGAAGAATTCCTTGGTTCGCATAATTTGTAAATGCATATATGTTGGTCGTAATTCTTGCATAGGCATGCATAACTCATGAAGAGTTTATTTCTTGGTCTATTTGTGAGGGCGTGCGGCATGGGTGTAGTCGGATATGCCTTTAACCAACTCAGAATATATTTTCACCAACGAGGCAAGTGGACTTGCATGGGTGCTTCTTGTTTGTCCCAAATTTGCAGGTGGAGTCGCATGTGTGATGGGTGTTTGTCCCAGTGTTGCAGGTGGCCTTGATCGTCTATTTTTTCAAGTTCATAAACCCAGGGAAGATGCCTTTCGGGTGAGTTTGATCTGCAACAACATGAAGACTGAGACATTGTGTCACATATTTAATCTACTGAGGAAGAGAGTTGGAAGTATCGACATATTTAGCTCTGTTGGAGTGTGGAAAGTTTCTTATAATGAAACCTAAAACTCTTTTGTAAAGTAACAGAGCGGGTGACCTATTTGCATGGTTTATTTCACGAGCTTGACCCATTACGTCGAGTTAGAGTGTGTATAAGAGGAAGGGAGATGCATTGTATTCGATGGGATGCCCCTTCACGGGTTGTTCTACTATTTATACCCACTACAAAAGAATCGGTGCAATGCAATGTCTCGGTTTTTCTCAAAAAATATGTGCTTTGAGTCCTTGTTTCCTTTTATTGGTTAGTTTATTCCCGATGTCCTATTACATGTATTTCATTGGCATATCTATGCTTTGTTTTTCTAACAGATAAAATCATCAGATTTGACACCATGTAGTGGACGTCCATAACAGGATTTTGGGCATAGCATGTTCCACTACGAATAAGCTTATCAGAGAAGGGAGAAGTTTAAATTTGTTGACACTTTGAGAGCAACATCTCTTGCAATTCCATCCACAAATGTGCCAAAGTTAGACGGGTTCAGTTTGGCTTAGTTTCCCAGTTGCATGTCCTTTTCTTCAATGTTGATATTTGCGATAGTGACATGAAACCTTGGTCACTCATTTTTTAGAGGGAGAGGGCACTGGAAATCACTGCATCATTTGGGATAAACGCAAAGCCCTAGTTATGTCAAAATGACAATATGCATTGACAGTAATCTCTTCATTTGAAGCGGAACGTTGTATCTTTGTAAAACAAACCTACCTGGTGAATTTTTGGGCGTAGCATTGGTCATCAAGAGACAAGCACTGGGAGAAGATCAAAAAGTCATTGGACCGACCATTTGAGAGCAACGTTGTTTATGATTTTTTCCATGATAGTGGTCAAGTCAAATTGGTCTGTTTTGGCATAGTTTCAAAATTGCATGACCTTCCTCCATTTAATTGATTAATTCCCCCAGACTCTGGTTGCTTTTAGTCTTCCACAATACATACTACTACATATGATCAAATTTTCTACGGATTTTCATTTCTAGTGCCACACATATCCGTCGCACTTTCCACAAAAGCAAAGACTATTTTTCATCGCTATATCCACAAACTAGATGTTTGTGGAAACAACGACGAAATTAACCCTACACGTGTCATAACCATCAAGATAGGTTTACCTTATAAAGCATGGCAATAGCGATGAAACTTCATCGCAATAGGGACGAAAAACCGTGCCAAGGTAAAAAACTTACCAACAAATTACGATGCAGATGTCATACGTGTGACACAAAACTGTGGAAAGTTGCGACGAAAAAGCGTGGAAATAGCGACGAAAACGTTTGGCAGAGACAAAAATTTATGACGTAGATGCTATATGTGTGACAAAAAACTATGACAAAGTGCAATAAACTTTCATTGCTATTTCCACGCTTGTTCAAAAAAAATCCTTGCCTTGTGATGCACTGTTATCGATATTGCCACGCTTCCTTTAAGTTTTAAAAAGAAAAAATCTACATGAGATATGGTATACCATATCACATTGTAATATGGTATACCATATTGAGAAGCTGGATGTTGGGATTCATGATTCGTGATTGACCCATAGCCTTGTGGTTGAGTCATTCCCTTACCGAAAAAATGAAGTTTACTTACACTCATATGAATGAAAGAAATCAAAGTTGTTCCCACAAAAAAAGTTGTAACGCTTTGAAAGAATGGTAGATCAAAACAATGGAGCTCTTGTTTAAATAAAGACACTTACACCTATTCTAGTAAAGGTAACTCACCCTATTCAAATGAAGGTATACAATACGATATAAATGAAGAGAAATGGAAATGTTTAACTCGAAGGGTAGTTCACACCAAATCAAGTTAGTGTGATCACAATGTTTTGAAACGAAGGGTGATCACACTACTCTAGGTGATAGACTTGGTGGAAATATTAAAGGGTGGTATGGCATGAACTATTGATATGATCCTACAAGGCTGAGTGTGCTTTGTTGCAATCTCTTGCAACTGTKCTTTTTCAAGGTCATGATAGACTTGGTGGAAAAAYAGAATGCATGGGATTTGAATATAGTAAGGATGTTCTAGTCTGAACTTGTGGTGATCTAGGACTGAAACTTATTTGTGTGTTGATGTGAAGAACTTGTTGTAGGGATGAGGTGATCATTATCCATTGAAGATGTCATGTCCATGATCTGATGTGTTTCTCCTAGAGTGTAAATAAGAAAACTCCAACAATTAATGTGCACAATGAATATGGAATGTGTTCTATGGTACAAATAAGCACTCGTGGTGGTGTGCATCCATGCTGGTGAAGTATACATATGAAGAGAATGTATATAGCCATGTTTGAGTTACATTCAAGGATGGAGAACTAGATAATCCACCTAAGGTGTAGTGTCGTTGTGGACAATATCTAGCTGAGTAGACATAGAAGTAGATTGATAAGGATTTGGTGTTGTTATTTAAGAAATAATGGTTGTACATATACCTATATAGGTATGTAGTTCTAACTAGAGAAACCATCTGAGGTGTAGTGTCTATGTGGACAATATTTGGCTAAGTAGACGTAGCAATAGAATGCTAATGTTGTGGTGTTGTTGTTGTTTAAGAAAGAATGGTTGTACATCTACCTATATAGGTATGTAGTTCTAACTAGAGAATCCATATGAGGTGTGTAGTGTCAATGTGGACAATATCTGGTTGAATAGACATAGCAATAGAATGCTAAGTTTGTGGTGTTGTTTAAGAAAAAATGATCGTAAATATAACTCTATATATGTAGTTCTAAATTACTGGAAAAGTTAGCTAATAATGACATAAATATTATAGCTGGTGAGGAACAATTTCTGAAGGAACTATTGTATACAAAAGTGTAGTGGTTGGGTGCTAGTTCTTGCGAATCCTACATTGTGCAAACATTATCTGGTAAAAGTCTTGTAATTATCATTGTTGTAGCCAACGAGAGGACAAGGGCAAGCAATTATAGAACTAGGTATAATAGATCATATATGTATTTTGTTTATTGGTGTGTGGTAGAAAAAATAAATATTAAGTTGAAAATCATTGGGGAGGTTTGGGATTTAAAATGAGAATAACAGAATGAGAGTGCATCTAGGTAGAAGGATGAGAATACATTATTTAGAGAGTTTGGAAGAGGGATAGTGCAACCATATGAGATGAGATGGATTGATGTGATGTAAAAGTGAGAGAGAAATGTATTTATGTATTATGTTTTGTTGGGTCTTAACATTATAAAGAAAGGTATTGCAAGAGGTGAGTTCATAGTTTTTGTCATCTTTATAGAGTTGATAAGTATTGCAGTGAGCATCTTATAAAGATTTTCATTGTTTTTTATGGGGTAGAAGGATGAGAAGGTATCATTTGGAATGTGTGGAAGAGAGAAAGTGAAACCATATGAAATGGTTGGATGTGAGGTACAACTAAGAGAGAAAGATATTTATGTAGGATGTCTTGGTCACATCATTACATGGAAAGGGTATTGCAATAAATATGGGTTCATAGGTTTTGTTATATTTAAAAATTTAATAGGTATTTCAATGGACATCTTATAAATCATTTCATTGTTGTTCATATGATATGTTGAAGAGTAAATTAGAGTAATCAAGGGGAGATACATAACATTCAACATTCTCTTGAAAAATCCCTATGACAAGGGTGACTCCATAATGTTTATTAATGAGAAGATGAGTTCCTTCCTATTGTACAAAGCTCCAATGATAAGGAGAGGGGCAAGGAGTGATGGAAAATGTGATTATTTTGGTTACAATTGTCAAGGATTATAGTGGCAAGTTGGTCTTTGATCTAACAATTATGAGTAAAAAGGAGACTTAGAGAGGGGAATAAATTTCATTCGTCATTATGAGTAATGAGGGATCTTTTTCAATAGAGTTTGGAATAGGGACTATTTTTGGTTGGGGAGAAGTGTCCAAAGATTGGTGTACCCTAGGATCATCAAGGGATTTCTCATCTATGTACAAGGATTTGGATGTGAATTATTATTATAAGAATACGCATTTTGTAGTAGTGTCCTTTGGAGCCTTATAATACTTGCACTAACATGTGGGATGAGAGGAGGGGTCTAGATTATTGGGATTAGCCTCATGCATTGTTTAATAGGAACTAGGATTTGGACTAGGGATAGAAATAAGGTTAGGATTATGGAAATGAATGAAGTGAGGGATATTTTCTAATTTATTTTCCACAATGAGGATATGTATAAAGACTTTGCATATGGGGGTTCTCTAAAATAGTTATACTTCTTTATAAAAAAACTACAAGTAAACCAAAATTATAMTTAAAATACCTCTTTAGGGTTCTTGATTTATAGTTGAAATTTGAGCTAGGTAAAGAGTGTACACTCGATGTACTATACAACCACCTACACATTAAATTTGAAAATAAAAACACCACATGGAACTTGGAATATATGCAATATCTACACATTAAATTTGACAAATAACTTGACAATACCAAATAAATTAGACAATAAAAACACCACATGGAACTTGGCATATATATCAATATCTACATATTAAATTTGACAAATAACTTGATGATAAAAACACCTTGTGAAGGGTGGCCACAAATCATCTACTCATAAATGTCAAAATGTTTATGAAAATCCATCTTAGTATTGTCATTTTTGAAAATGAAGAGTTAGATTGTCAAAAGGCTTACAAAAATTCGTCTTAGTGGAGAAATAGTTATTATATTATTATACTTAGATGCAACATTGTCATGGATTTCCCATAGCATAGTGGGAAAGTGAATTGTAGTATCCAACTAGCATATTGGGAAAGGGAATTGTAGTATACAACTAGACGAGGGGGAGTTGTAGGTTGTTGATGCAATGATTTATTATCGTGCCAATATACGTTTGTGGTACCAACACAGTTGCATATAGTTGCAATATAGTTGCATAAGTTGCATAAAGTTGCATATAATTGCATATAATTGCATAAGTTTCATTGTTGCATAAAGTTGCATATAGTTGCATATTGTCACTAAAAAACATGATAAGTTGCATTGTTGCATACAATTGCATAGTTTCATATAGTTTCATATTTGCATATAGTTGCATACGAAATTGTTGCAATATAGTTGCAAATAGTTACATATGGTTGCAATATAGTTGCATAAGTTGCATTGTTGCATAAAGTTGCATATAGTTTTATATAGTTGCATAGTTGCATATAGTTGGATAAGTTGCATATTTGCATAAAGTTGCATATAGTCACTAAAAAACATGATAAGTTGCATTGTTGCATATATTTGCCTAGTTGCATATAGTTGCATATTTGCATATAGTTGCATACGAAATTGTTGCAATATAGTTGCATAAGTTGCATTGTTGCATAAAGTTGCAT
>JASDQU010683395.1:79069-89187 GCA_032191745.1 Picea mariana
GCCAAAAGACTTCATCCTCCCTTGAAATCCGACCTTCTTTACTTGTGATTTCCTTTGAAATTCGGCTTTTGTATCAAATGAATGTATAATGATATTTATTTATACCATTTATGTCACTTTATTTTAACATTAGGGCTGACCTGACACTTTCTTGTTTTGTAATTCTTTTCTTTAATTATCTTCAGGGCCTACATGTACTTCCTTCTTCAATTCACTTTGTCATATTCAAAAATTCATTTCTCCTCAACCATGAGGATCCACATGATGTGCCACATACCACTGGAAACAACATGATGTATACTATCCATCCATGGGTGTTGTATCTGCATGTACATTTTCCTTCATGTCCAAATACCTCCATCAATCTTACGGTCCAAAACCCATGACTAGGGTTGACATCAATGACAACAACCAATCTTCCAACAATCTCCCACTTTGTCATTGATGGCAACACTTATGCTCCCCCTGTCATCATGATCCCAATTTCTCTCCCCCTTTGACATCAATGGCAAAGGGTGGGGCTTCTCCCCCTGACTTTAATGGAAAAAGGTAACTCTCTTCTTTGGGGTTTCTCCCGCTGAACATATAGCACTTAATAACACTTCATTTTTATGGTCTTTTTCTTCCTTGGAGATTTTTCATGGTTTTAGGACATATATGTTACTTGGTCTTCTTGTTGCAGTTGCAACCAATCTTCCTGATTTATTTTCTCTGATTTTACATTTTCGGGAGTCAAACATAAGAGTGTATCCTTGATCACACATTTTACTAACACTGAGTATATTATTCTTCAAGTCTTCAACCAATAGGACATTCTTTTCTTTTACATTTTTGCTTCCAATCTCTACGACACCTTCTCCAAGTATTTTGGCAGGTGAGTCATCACCAAATGAAAAATTGCCACCCTTTCTCTTCCAACGGATGAATTTGTCTTGATCCTCGATCATGTGTGAAGAACATCCACTGTCTATGTACCATTCATCTTCTTCTTTACATTCTTCAGCGGTCAATGTTATTCGACAATCTTCATTGTTTGGAATCTCTTTCCTTCTCCNCCTTCTTCTTTACATTCTTCAGCGGTCAATGTTATTCGACAATCTTCATTGTTTGGAATCTCTTTCCTTCTCCATACTGTGGTTGGCATAGGGACATCTTCATTCATATATCTACAATCTTGTGCTTTGTGACCAAGATAATTACATTTGTAGCATGCAATATTTTTGTCCATCAATGGGGAAAATGAATTATAACTTCTGTTGACAAATCCACGATTATTTCCATATCTTCTATTTACACCATTCATGTTTCTTGCGTATGTGTTCCTTTCATTGATTCTATAATTAATTGCTTTATGTCCAAAATTTTTGCAAGTATAACAATGACCAAGAAACAAATTTTGATACCTTGGAGTAAGTGGGCTTCTTTGTGATGTAGTCCATCTGGGTTCATGATCTATTCTTCTGTAGTTTCCTTCATATTGATTGAAGCTTCTTTGATTCTTGAACGTAGGAGGTATTCTTGGATATTAATCTCTTTTGTAATCATTTCTTCTTTCTGGTATCTTGGTCCACTTCTCATCAACTGTATGTGTATCTCTTTCTTCAACCTTCTTGTTGGTATTTTCATCTTCTTTGTATGAATTTTCACCCATGCATCCAAGATGTGTTAAGTCTTTTGGCACTTGAGAGTTTCTTAAGCTCTTCCTCAATGAGAGAAATTCTTGTTCAAGTTTCTCACAATCTTCTTCTTTCTTCGTCATTTGGACATTCCTTACTTCTCCTATTTTTCTTTCTTGTTCGAGTAGAGTATTCAAGGAGATGGTTTCTTCTCTTAGTTTCTCAAAGTCTTTTAATTGTTTATTCAAGCTTACAACTGTCTATTCACAACTACCCAATTCACTTCTTAGTTTTATTTGCATGTCTTTGAGCTTGTTATTTTCAATCTCAACATGCTTCAATTTTTTAATATTCTCATCCTCTTGTTGAATAATTTTTTCTTCATGATTTTCTCCTTCTTCAGTGTCATTTCTTTCAATCCTTGGACGAGGACATTCAAATTCAACATGACCTACTCCTTCACAATTAAAGCAAAAGAACTGACCTCTATTTTCTTCTTTGAAATCTGAGATGTTGTAATTTGCTTCAACTTCGTTTTCTTCTTCTTCTGCTTCTTCCCTTACATAAAGGTCTTGTAGCTTGTCCCAAATATCTTTTGATGATGCACATGATCCCACCTTGGATTTCATTGAATCTGTCAATCCATCCAGGATGGTATCTATTGCCAATTTGCTGTTACTTTTTGCTTCCTTCTAAGTTGCAGTCTTTGGTTTCTTCAAATCATTGTATACTGAAGAAACTGAGAACCAAACATCTAGCCCAAGAGCTTTCAAGTAAGTTTCCATTATATTACTCCAGTATTCAAAATTGCTTCCATCAAATGGTGGAATCCCATTTGGAATTTTGTCTTCCATTTCTTCTTAGGATCTTCCTTCCAGTGGTTAAACTGTACTGAAGGTAACCTGCTCTAATACCAATTGTTGATACTGAGAGGGGGGTGAATCAGTATCAACTACAATTTAAATTTTTTTTCAAGTTATACTTAAACCATTCAATTATATCCAATGAGAAATGAACAATAGTATAAGAGTTACACCAATACACCACAATACACCATCCACAATATATGAGAAATAATCAATATTTATTGTTCAAGGGAAGTAATGACTTCCAAAAGTAGCTACAACTTCCAAATGTAAAGGGAGGGATAAACCTCCAAGAGAAAGATACAATCCTCAAATATCAAGAGAGAGTTGAACTCTCCATCTTTTCCCCTTCCTTCCACCCAAGAATATATGAGAGATAATAAAACTTCACATTAAATTATCACCATCAACCAACCATCACATAGAACCTGATAATGCTTCATGAGACTTCTTCAATTTATACAATTATTCAATTCTTGGAATACTCTGATCCTATATATAATATTATTCAATTTATTCTCTGAAACTTCTCCAAGTTTCACTCCTTGAATCCTCCCCAAAAATAAGTTATAGATAGAATGGTAGACCTTGTTCAATTCTGGTTTATTCAGAAGATCGAACTTGTACAGAATGCCTCGTGCTCAATATTTAACATACGATTCTGAAACTCACACAAAAGAAACTAAAGTCCATACTATTTCCAATGAAATTTGTCCCATGTCATTTGGATTCTCGATGAAGAAGTTATGACTGTTTTACCCAGAACACATGTTTATTGACTAGCTTCAGGACTGGTCACAAACCCTATCTTCCACAGAGTTTATATCCATAATTATAGTGAATCAAGAGATGACCTTTTTACCACAGGTACCTTGATATGTCTTCTCAATACCATACCAATTTCACCATCTGAATCGTTCTAGAGAAAAAGTTATAGCAAAAGTAGTAAGATGACCTGAAAATAACATACCTTAGAACACATCACCAAAAGACTTCATCCTCCCTTGAAATCCGGCTTTCTTTACTTCTGATTTCCTCTGAAATTTGACTTTTGTATCAAATGAATGTATAATGATATTTATTTATACCATTTATATCACTTTCTTTTAACATTAGGGCCAACCTGACACTTTCTTATTTTGTAATTATTTTCTTTAATTATCTTCAGGGCCTACATGTACTTCCTTCTTCAATTCAATTTGTCATCTTCAAAAATTCATTTCTCCTCAACCATGAGGATCCACGTGACGTGCCACATATCATCAGAAACAGCATGATGTATACTATCCATCCATGGGTGTTGTATCTACATATGCATTTTCCTTCATGTCCAAATACCTTCATCAATCTTGTGGTCCAAAACCCATGACTAGGGTTGACATCGATGACAAAAACCAATCTTCCAACAACATGGTCATAAAATAGTTGTTAAATATGACAAAATCAAGGCTAGGAATATCAACTAGAGTTTAGAAATTTCCATTGATAACTACTTTCCCTTTCTGAAAAATTTGGGCTGAGAACAATCAAAATTGTGATTTTGATGGGCTAATGTAGCTTTTGGGGGTACCTTCCACGCGATGACACACATTTTAGGGATATTATTTGTGCTAGCTTTAATGGGTCAAAATTAGGATTTTTCCTAGCGACTTATAGAGGTCTAGTGGAGGTGGGAAGTGAGGTGAAATGGATAGTAAACATGTTGATAATGGTAAATTTCAACAAAAACTTGTGGAAATGTCACAATTGAGTAGTTTTTAGGTGATAACATACTTCCCCATGATGTGTGAGGTTAGCAGGAAATTGTATGACCAAAATAAATCACAAGTTTATTTGCAATTCTCAAAGAGAACCAAGGAGGGAGACAAGTGTCCAAGGAAGGAGGACCACCTACGGATGAACCATAGAGTACCACCTATCAACAACAAAGTCAAAAGGTGATAGGTGTACAATATCCCAATAGGGACAAGTTAGGCATATCCATACGCATTAAGAAATCTCATAAAAATGATACAATGGTATGCGTGGCATAAGGGAGCCAAGTGAATGAGACAAAATGGGGTCTCAATATAGTACAACATGGGGATGTAAAATATGTGCCAAAGTATAATATAGTGATATGAACAATCATACATAGAAATTCCTAGAACAATCCGATTAGGTCCAACATAGAAGCATCATGACTGCAAATAATATGGATACATAGGAATTTATTCCCTACCCCAAGGGGGAGGGGGAAGGAATAAACTCGAGAAGCCCCGATGAACATGAAACAACCTGAGAAGCCCCACTAAACAGGAAAGGGGCTCCAAAGATCTCAAATGAGCCAAACATTCGTCTCTCTTGCGACAATATCAAATGATGCTTGGATTCATTTCATATTTGGTTTATCAACTTGAAATCTCAATTTGATACTTTGAAAGCTAGTTGGATCTTCAGTCAAATAAAAATATGAAACTTGGAATCATTAACATATCTACTAGAACATATGAAAAATAGGGTTTATGGTTTCCATGATGAATTGATGATGTAAGAAAGTGGGTGTGTCAGTCAAATTTGAGTCCAGAAACCCTCCCATATCATTAAGGCATGCAAATAGTCTATCCAGGTCAAATTTCAATGCATACAGATACAATTTGAAAACTTTTCAACGTTGGCCCCATTCACATGTCAATATTGCCCGCCTCTAGTATCTTGATGGTGTTGATTAAGAAATCAATAAAAAAGAGGGATTTTTCATCACAACTATGAAGCAGATACATTGTATATACATTAATGTAGAACCTGAAAGAAAAATGAAGAAAGACTGACGAAAACCTAAAACTTGCGTCAACCAAATTGTGTACTTTGAAAGAAAATTAGGGTTTATGGTTTACATGATGAATTGATGATGGAAGAAAGTGGGCGTCAGTCAAATTTGAGTCCAGAAACCCTCCCATATCGTTAAGGCATGCCAATAGTTTATCAATGACAAATTTCAGTGCATACAAAAACTGTTTGAAAAAATTTCAACGTCGGCCCCATTCACAGGTCACTGTTGCCGGTGTCTAGTTCTCGTACAATTTCTGTTCCTTGTTCCTTTTTCTGTGTTCCTCGTTCCTCCTTCCTTGTTCCTTGCTGCTCGTTCCTTGACCATGGTGTAGTCCCCAATATCCATTATTTTTGTACAAAACATACTAATGGCATAAAATGTCCCACACAAAGACCAAATTAATATTTGCTACATAAGTCTTTTATCTTTTTTCAACGACTATGTAACGAATCTCAATTCTAAGAAGATTCAAATAGGACTTAAGAAACGTAAGTTATTTCCTTAACCATGAGTGACATAACACTATCATTCAATAGTAAAAATGTTACATTTCATTGTAAGGCATCATGTGTATTGAGGGCTTGAGCCACCACAAAGGAAACATACCAAGAATATTTGTCTTATGAACAAGAAATGGTACTATCCATTTTGAGGTTTGGCATATATATTGTTCTTATAGACTACACTACATTGCACCATAATATAAGCCCTACACTCCTTGCAAACCATGTAACACCATTCAAATTAGACACAATATTCTTGTGACGGATTAGCTATACTATCGACGAACTTTTTTCATCGATAGTATAGAAAATTTGTCGCAATATTATTTACATTTGTCTTTCTTGCGACGATATAAAATAATGCTTGGATTCATTTCATATTTGGTTTATCAACTTCAAATCTCAATTTGATACTTTGCAGATAAAAACATAACATGTCAATAAGTTCTACTACAAATCACATAAGAAGTACATTTTCATTATAAAACAATACTTACCTCATGTATTTTCCAAGTACATAAATAATTTGTTTTATGTTGTTGTCAAATTCGTCTGGGAGATATAAAGGTAGAACATACTGTAACGAAAAACAAATAATTATTGTGCGTTTCCAAAAAATGCGTACCAATAAGGAAATATATTATAACCTACTAGTTACCTTAATGAATGTATGCCAGTCATGTGTTTTAACCCCACCAAAATCACTTTTTTTCGTTAAGATATTTTGTATGTTCGACGAAAACCCCGTCGGAAACCTAATTTTTCGAATGACCTCTTTTACAATATTTCTCTGTTTCTCCGTCAATAACCAAGGAAGACTAGTATTCTATTCACGACCATCGCCATTAGAATTAATAATAACACTTTGCAATGTGTGATTAGCTTCCTGGTTGTCACAACAAATCTTTCCAATTCTCTCTTTGTCAGTCCTTCCATCTAATATTCTCCATAACAATTATGTTATGTTCTTCCTGATATGCATTGTATCAAACAAATGAACTATTTGTAGGTGCTCGTAGTATGGAAATATACTGAATTGCATCGGGTAACTTTTCATTCCTCATGGAAGCCCATTCCTGCCTTAACGACATTCATGAAACATCAACAAATTGAAATTAACACTACAAAATGAAATTAACAAGATTTATATAATATGTCATACATAAATAATTTGCGTAGCTTGACGATTTCTAATATATTCCAACTTCCATAGGTGAGGTGTCATTCTTTGTGGTTTTTTTCATTTTCTTCTTTACCATTGAAATTTCTTTGTCTATAGTTCGATAACTATGGTTCTTAGGAAAAAAGTTCCTATACTCATCAAACACTTCCTTTCCTAAACTCCTTGAATGACGAGATTTTATCCTTGGGCCACAAACTGGGCATCCAAATTTACCCTTTGTTTGAAGACCTACAAGATATATGAATTAATGTAGCGTCAAATTAGAGTTACAATTTAAAATAATGCATGATATTTTCAATAAATATATATAACATTAAATCACAAAATAAAGTAACAATATACCACAAAAATGTGTTAACCCAGGAGCATCATGAATTGTCCATGATAGTATTCCATGGAATTGAAATTGTTTTTTCCCTATTGGTCTAGAGATGTCATACATAGTGACACCAACCCATAACTTCAACAACTCATTGATAAGAGGCTCAATATATACGTTCATATCTTTAACCTAGTACCTACCTAATTGGTTCAACATACTGCATGATTAATTATACTTATCTAGATGTCGTTATATATAAAAGAAATAATTTCCATGCACGAAACAAAGAAATGAAATATTTTGTCATACTTTAAAGAAAATAAAAAATAATTAAATACCTGGAACAACCATTGCCAACATTGTGTGCTCTCTCTTGATCAACATCCAAGGAGGAAGGTTATTGTTTATAACAAAAACAGGCCACATTGAGTACGTAGAACGAAGCTCTCCAAATGGATTGACACCATCAGCTGCCAACGAAAGTCTAACATTACAAGGTTCTTCTTTAAAAATTAGCCACTTTTCTTCGATGTAGTTCAATGCTAAACCATCTGCAGGCATTCGAAGAACATTGTCTCGACTTTTGTTCTTTTCATGGAAATCCATAAACTATGCTATACTTTGGCACCTGAACAACCGCTGGAAACATGGATTTATCAGAATATAACGAAGAAATTTGCCAGACACCTTCTTTGATGCTTTATCGGTTCGATATCTACTTATTTGACATTGTGGGAATTCATTTTCTAATTCATATTGTCCATAATATATGATATGATCATTAGGACATGCATCAATAGCCTCATAGTTCATTCCAATTTCTTTCATAATCACGGATATTTCTCGATATGTGCATGGCAAAATATTTGACGTCGGTAATATAACTTCACCTAACAATCTAAAAAATTCTAAACAATAAGTCAATTTAAACAATATTAATCATCAATATCTCATCCAATATACTAATTTACAAATTAGAAAACAATATCAATATAGGAAAAAATTGAACCATTTAAGTATTTGTGAACATGCAGACATACATAATTAACAAATTAAATACCTTAGTATCTGTGTGAGGCATGTGTTTGATAAACCATTTAAAATATTTAGGTTCACCAACAACAATATAGCAGATAAAAGATTTGTTCTTGAGCCTTCATAAAGAGGTTGATGTGACTTCTCGAGTAGAGGATCAACATAACGACTATCATCCTGGTTGTCCTCATTCATTGGAGAAAATGTGTCTTGGATCAATATATGTATCTCATCTTCCTGATTTGAATCACTAACGTTATCTCCATCCATATCATCATTAATAACTTGATCAACAACTTCAATATTATGATCTAGAATTTCATCACCCTGTAAAGGAGTATTTCTGCTAGTACTTGTCAAATAACTCTCTAGAGGTCGACATTTTGGGGGCATCGTCTATATATTTAAAAACAACGTAGAAAAGTTAGTGTGTATAGAAAATATAAAAATCCTGATAAGAAATATTACTAAAATTCATGACATACTGATTATTACAGAGAATACATTAAATATTGAATCCTCTTACCAAGGGATGATATTCATAACCCCCTTCGGCATGCCCCTTCTCCCTACAATGTCTTTGAGTTGTTGTTATTAAAAGTCTTTTTTTTTGCAAGCCTCTGCAATCATAGCAAGGGAAATAACATTTTCCATCGCCCCTCGCCTCTAATGTCGCTCTTAACCAAGCAAGCTTCCTGTCATTTTCGTTCATAGTGACAAATCCTTGTCCTGACAAGTAATTGTCTTACCTACACCATACCAAACAGTAAGTTGTCAAATTTTTATATTTGAGCTACTCCTTTCGATTATGATATGTTTATTTATAGTGACCTACAATCCTCACAATTATTTCTTCTAAGACATTTTGACATGTTTTTTTATTATTATTATCAATTAACTATTAAGATCAATATGCTTCAATTTGTACTTTAGAGTAGTGTGTACTGAATCACCATGGAAAATAATTACACTCCTTTTAACGAAAGTGGTCAAAATTTCTCAAACTTGAATCACTCGACACCATACACTAGCCTCTAAGTTGTTTTGTAGACAAAATGCCAATCTTTGAAATTCACCACTAAAAAAAGAATGCCAACCACTTTTCATCCACAATTGGGCTGGGTTGGTTTAAATTATGATGTGTTGATTTGCATCTATATACAATGGTCACAATTTTATGCTACTTGCACTGGTCATAGTTTTTTTTCTAAGACACTTTGGCATGTTCTCATTTTTCATTGCCTGATTAGTAGATTTCATCATGTTATCTTAGATTTCATCATGAATTTTTATATTTTAGATACTCCTTATTAATAGTGTATAAACAAGTTACATCAACTACAAACTAAAGTTAATCACTACATCTAGAATTGTGTGTGATTATAAAAAACTGAGAGAAACAACATCACATATAAGAAAAGGGTATGTGGATTTTATTGAGAAAGTTGAAAAAAATATACTTTGTTTATATTGGAAGAGTATGGTATATAATCATAAGTTCATTTGTTAAAGGTGCTTAGTCATAAGCCAAGAAAATTAAAGGTGGCTAACCATAAGCTAAGATGGTTGAAAGTGGTTAGTTAAAAGTGATTGTTAAGTGCCTAATCATGACATAGATAACATCTTTATAATAAGGTCATATGTGTACAAATGTTTCCTTTATATAATAACGACATATATACCTAACATAAGTTTAAGGTTAGTGTTTATGTATCTTATTGTTATAAACATGAGTTTCCTCCCTATCTTATATATACCATAACTTATCATTTATCAATATA
>JASDQU010683395.1:90640-102248 GCA_032191745.1 Picea mariana
CTCTTTTCCCGTGCCTTGTGCGATCTCAAAACATCAGAAACAGATAGGAAAATGTGCATCTTCTGGGTAAGCTAACTGAGATCTAACCCTTGTTGTCATCGAGAAGCGAAATTTTTTTCTTGTATGAAAATAGTTTTTTTTTAGCACGCTCTCCAATGCCATCTTCAATAACAACAACAACAACAATCCTTCTTTTGAACATTACAATATGTTTTGATAGACCATTTGGTTAAAACTTGCCTTATTAAGTAAGAGGTCTTGAGTTCAAGTCTCTCTTTTGTTACTATTTTGAAAAAAAAAGTTCATGGTAAAATTGTAAAGTGTATTTCCCTTCAAGTATAAAAGTGAATCACTATAAGTAGCTTTAATATTTTACTTTAGAGTTATTTATTTTGCATGCAACTTTTCTTTTATAAAGTAACTTCATTGTAAAAGTGATCCCCGGTTCTCTTTATAAAAGTGGGTCACTTCATAAATCAACTTACACTATCACATGGTCAATTGGTTATCGTTTATGCCTTTTTTAAAAAGGGCATAACTCTCACATCGAAAGTCCGTTTTCGAGATCTTTCCATACAGATCATCAATTTCATTTTTTAAATCCACATTATTTGCATATTTAATATGGCTTCTACAAGTAATGTCTTGCTTACCAGCAACAACTACTTCCAATGAAAATCTTATATGGAAGATTTATTAAGAAGTAAAGGCTTGTACCGAATTACCTAGGGAAAGGAAAAAGCACCCACTGATGATGATAAGAAAATCAAATGGGATAATAGGAATGAAGAAGCACGAGGACTAATCATAATTTCCATCTCTCCTGATTTAAGGTACCACCTTCAAGAAATTGATGACCTCAAAGAAGCTTGGGACAAGATTGAATCTGTGTTTGGTAAATTCAATATTATTAGAGCACAACAGATAGAAAATCAAATAATGACCTTGAGTCCAAGTGATTTTTCTTTTCTTGGAGACTATCTATCTAAGTTTAAAACACTTAGAATTTTATGTGAAGAATGTAAGATAAAAATGGAGGAAGAGCGTTGCATCTATCTTATTCTTTCTAAGCTAGGTAGTGCATATTCTGTGTTTGTATCTACTTTTATGCCATGAGAGAGGCTCTAGGGAAAGCTTATGAAAAACCCACTCTTGATTCCTTTTGTGCTTCTTTGATTAGAGAGGAATATAAGCTTATACAACTTGGAGTGATCAGCACTGCAGGTACCTCTAACAAAGCCTTAGTTTCCCAGCAGAAAGATAAACCCAAGTATCCCAAGAAGCGGCATCCTTTCTACAACAAAAAGAAATATAAGGGTCCCAAACCTGTTCAAACATCTTTAGATCCTAATGGTGACAAAGGAGAAAAATATAAAAATAAGAAGACTGACAGACATTGCAACTTTTGTGATAAAGATGGTCATGATGAGTCCAAATGTTTCAAGAAGATGGCAACTTTATAAGCAGTGATGAAGATGCACAACATCAATATTGATTCTACTTCTTCTTCTTCTTCTCATGGACATGCACTTTCCACTTCTGGTTTCTCCTTCAACACAAATTCTACTTCTTCTGATGAGTGGCTTATTGATTCAGGAGCATCTTATCACATGGCTAAGGATACAACCATATTTTCTTCTCTAAATGAATGTAACAACAAGAAAATATTTGTTGGTGATGATAGATCTCTTAGTGTTGTAGGATCTGGAACAGTTCAAGTATATAATAGTCATTTCAATGATGTATTATGTGTTCCAAGTCTTTCTTGTAACCTTCTATCAGTAGATCAAATCACTCATTCAGGTGAAGGTAAAACTGTAGAGTTTTCACCTCACCAAGTTGTAATCAAGGATCTAAAAGATCCTAAGCATGTTATTACAACTGGAATTGTTGATGATATTACCAGGTTGTACAAGTTTGAAAACTTCGGGTCATCAACTTTTTCATCAGCTTTTGTTGCTCATAGCGATGACTTGAGCAAACTTTGGCATGAGTGGTTTGTTCATATAAACTATCGCTCATTGCAACAACTATGTAATCAATAGATGGTGATTGGTCTTGCTCTTGTGTCATGCAGAGATGGTGTTTGTGCCGATTGTGTTCTCGACAAACATCATCAGGACAATTTTGAAAAACGTGCCCCTTGGCACACCTCGGGCTCTTTACAGTGCGTTCACAGTGATTTGTGTGGTCCATTTTTTTCTCCTTCTTTTTCTGGGTGAAAATATTTCTTAACTTTCATTGATGATTTTTCCAGACGTACTTGGGTTTACTTCTTAAAACTTAAGAGAAAAGTTTTTGACAAGTTTTTGGCCTACAATGCCCTTGTAGAAAAGCAATTTGGACATCAAATTCAAAAGTTAAGAATAGATAATGGAGGCGAATATGTGAACAATAATTTTACAATTTACTGCACTACACAGGGCATCCAAATGCAACACACTGTTCCATATACACCACAACCAAATGGTGCTACTGAGAGAAAGAACCGCACATTAAAAGAAATGGCTAATTGTCTGATCCAATCTAAGGGATTAAGTCTAAAGTATTGGGCAGAAGCAATCAATTGTGCAAATTACATAGTCAATCGCACTCCCATAAAGACTCTTAAAAATATAACACCGGAAGAATCTTGGAATCAAATTAAACCGGATTTTAGTCACTTCCGTGTATTTGGTAGTATAGAATGGGCTCACATTCCTGATGAGAAAAGGAAAGCACTGCAGCCTAAAAGTGAGAAGTGTATATTTGTTGGTTATTCTGAAGATGTCAAAGGTTATAGACTTCTTCAACCACATTGTAATGAAATTATTCTTAGAAGAGATGTTAAATTTGATGAAAATATCTTGGCCTGCTAGCCTAATTCAGCGGTTGTTCCTTCTTCAGCCTGTGAGCCATCTTCGATGTTTGTGCCTTCTTCTATTCCTATTCTGGGTTCTTATTCAGATGATGACAGTGAGGATGAAAATCCACCTCCACTTGCTAACCTTCCTCTAGATGATTCCTTTGAACCTGAACAAGCACTAGTTCCACCGCTTCCTAGATGGGTCCGTTCAACACGAGAAGCAGCTGGTGATCTTGTCGGTGATCCTTCAGATCAATGTTAGACACATTCACAGTTCCAACGAGCCTCTTCTCTTTTGGCTCATGTTTCAGAGACTTGTGATCCAAAGACATTTTCAAAAGCTTCAGGTCATCTAGATTGGGATACAACAATGAATTAAGAGTATCATTCTCTAATGGAAAACGATACTTGGGATCTTGTACCTCTTCCAAAAGGAAGAAAACTTGTCAGATGTAAATGGTTCTACAAAACTAAGTATGCATCAGATGGAAGTGTTGACAGACACAAGGCTCGGTTAGTTTCCAAAGGATTCTCCCAAGTTGAAGGAATTGACTATAATGAAACATTTTCCCTTGTAGCCAAAATGAATTCCATCCGCCTTGTTCTTGCCCTTGCTGCCTCATATAAATGGGAGGTCCATCAGATGGATGTTAAATCTACCTTCTTGCATGGCGAACAGAAATAAGAAATCTACATGGAACAACCTCTTGGCTATGTCCAGAATGAATCTAGCCTTGTTTGTCGCCTTAAGAAATATCTTTATGGTCTTAAGAAAGCTCCCAGCGCTTGGTATGCCAAAATGGACAGCTTTCTTATTGACACTAGATTCTCTAGATGCCATTCCGATCCTAATGTTTATACCAAGAAAGTAGGAAGCCATCTCATAATCCTTGTCCTTTATGTTGATGACCTTATCCTTATTGGTAGTGACTCAAAACTTTTAAACCATGTGAAAACCGGTCTTAAGAAGAAACTTGAAATGACAGACTTAGGGTTTTTTCACTATTTCCTTGGCCTCCAAGTTTTGCAAACCAATGAAGGAATTTTTCTTTTCCAGTCTAACTATGCTTGTGACCTTCTTCGTTGCTTTCACATGGATGATTGTAAACGAACCCCTTCTCCCTTCCAGTCTAGAGTCAAGCTTACTGCCACCTATACTTCTCCTGAAGTTGATGCCACCATGTACCGTTAGTTAGTTGGTATCCTCTTATACTTGACTCATACCCATCAGGGTCTTTCCTTTGTTGTTGGTCTTGTTGCTCGGTATATGAAAACACCCCATGAAAGCCATTGGAAAGCACCTAAAAGGATACTTTTCTATGTCTGTGGTGCAGTTCAGTTCGGGATACATTACAGTTCAGGGGGGACTCCTTTATTGGTTGGTTTCATTGATTTAGATTGGGCCGACGACCTTGATGATCGTAAGTCTACTGCAGGTTATGTTTTTAGCCTTGGTTCAAGACCTGTCACTTGGGCCTATAAGAAACAATAGGCTATTGCACTTTCTTCAGCAGAAGAAGAGTATCGAGCAGTGGAAAATGCAAGTTGGGAAGCCTTGTGGCTTTGATAGATCCTTTCATAGTTTGGATTCGAGCAACAACATCTGACTAGCCTTTGGTGCGACAATCAAAGTGCCATCAATCTTTCCAAAGACCCAGTTCAACATCAACGCAACAAGCACATCGAGCTACAAATGCACTTCATCAGAAAGCTCATTCATGATCAAGTTATTGAAGTGCTTGTTTTCCCTACAAAAGATTAAGTTGCAGACATTTTCACACAGTCTCTTACAGAAGCGATGTTTTCCAAACTTCTCTTTATGTTAGGATTTCAGGAAGCTGTCATTAAGGGGAGATAGGATCTAATGCCTCCTTCCTTCTCTTATTGTGTCAACATTGTAAATCCTTCAATCCTATCCCAAGTTGTTCTTAAGGGGGGATGTTAGGATATTTAGACACTTAGGAGTTAGTTAAGATCTACTTGGTATAATATGTTGTTAGGTAAAAGTGTGTTTCTTAGTGTGTTTCTTTAGTATGCATTAGTACGCATTTGTAGTTAGCAAATCCGACAGTCATGATATGTTCCCAACATAGAGTGATCTGATGGTTCATACTCTCCTCGATCTTAATGACCATTGATCTGTGGCTTAACACCTGATTGGTCCATGATCCCTATTTAAAGATCATGGAGGGTCATTTTCCGACGATCGATTGTGAGAAAATCTCTTGTAAAATATCTCTGTAATCTTTTTCTTTGCATTAATAAACTGCTCCAAGTGGCCATGTTGGCTGGGGCCGTGGATGTTTCCCTGTAGGGTTTTTACCAAGTGAAAACATCGGTGTGTTGATATTTGATCTGGTTATGTGAGTGGTTATTGAAGGTGTTCATTCTCTGTTGGAATACCTGTGTTGTCGAACATATTGGAGAAGAAAATGACCCTCCCGCGATAAGGGAACTCGAGGAACCGTGAAGGGAAGCCTCATGAGGAAGAATAATAAGACAAAGAGATGGGCATAGAAGAAGTGTCAAATGGATTTATAGTGATCGATGTGAGAGGATCAGTGACATCATAGCATCTTGAATGGAAATAAAATGACGCTCTCCCAACAAGGGAACTAGAGGAACCATAGAAGGAAGCCTAGGGAGGAAGATCGATAAGATAGAGGGCCATGCATAGAAGAAGGGCGTATTATGTGGGTTATCCAAAGGGACATGGATAATATCGTTTTGAGGAATGATTTTAGGGATGGAAATTTATCTTAGAAAGTGGAAACCTTGGCGAACCTTACTAGTCCTTCATATGCAAAGTATAAAATGCTTGGCGATATTTTTGAAAAAATATTCAAACTCCTAAGGATTTTGTATAGTTTCTATAAAATTTGGGCTATTTTTAAGGAAAAATAATTGTATTCTATAGAATTTGGGTGAATCACTTTTAGAGAAAATGGAAATTGGTGAATATTGTTTTTTGGAAAAAGCATGGAAAATTATCCCATGGGTGATGTATAGCCCCTAAAATTTTCCCTGCAAGTAGTTGTTGTCGCAATCCGGGGTATAGCTCCAGGGGATTTTTTTCAAGGTGGGAGGCCACTGAAATCCATCTGGATGGGTGCTCAACCAGTCGTTCTACAACTGGGCCTACCCTATTTCTCTAACCATATGTCTACGGGTTATTGAAACAACTAAAAATTAAGTCCACTCAATTTCTTTCACACCCGGACCAGAGCACCCATCACTCCAGATATGTTTAGGTGCACTATACCTTTTATTCTAGCTATCTCCTCGGCACCATGTGGCATACGGGAGGGAATGGATATATCCATCTCAAAGTGCCTTCCCATTTATTTTCTAGGATTTGTTGTGGCATCAACGTTCCTACAAGATTATTGCTTCTAGCCTAGCTCACCCGACAACTAATTTTGTGTGGAAATGCTTTCTTCTTCATGTTACTCGCCCCACAATTTTCCTAGTCGCCTCATGGTATTTAACCTTTC
The DNA here is from genome assembly GCA_032191745.1 of Picea mariana. Classification (NCBI taxonomy): domain Eukaryota; kingdom Viridiplantae; phylum Streptophyta; class Pinopsida; order Pinales; family Pinaceae; genus Picea; species Picea mariana. The sequence goes on from JASDQU010683395.1 coordinate 96,980, forward strand.
CATGTGACTTGTTAAAATTCTATCGTGGAATGTTCTCGAAGTTTTATTCTTTAATGCATCGGGTTTGAAATCACTGTTTCCCTGTCATGCCATGAAAAATCAGAGTCTATTCAAAATCCTCGAAGATGAGTACTTCACTGACTTAAGGAGCCCACTTTTTGACACGGTATTTCTTTCTTGTGATAAATTTGGACTACTACTCTCTGTGTTATCAACACCGTAGGCAATGGACACACTGCATCGGTTCTCCGCAGCGTACTCTGCCACCACACCTTCCATTCTGATTCTGTACATTAGCTTCGGCTTGCAACCCTCGTTGTCCATTTGTCTTTCCTGGCTCCAAACTCCTTGTTAGAGGAAAATGTTAAAAGCGGTGGAGAGAGAGGACACGAGAGGCATGCACAAGATGTACCTCGCAAAACCCTTAATCGAGGAAAATGGGTTCAAAGATATCTTCATTGTTACCTTGGCCAATATTCCCAACACCATGGCTAATCCGACCACTTTTCAATGGGATACACCAAGCCTTTAAATAGGCCTCATCACATGAATAAGATGGGATAACACCACGTGGTGCAAGCCTTGACCAAGTGGAGGTTAGCGCCTAATGGAAAACACGATAACAACTCACGATCTATTGGCTTCAAATTCATCATTATTTTAAGTAACCGATCCGGATTGGATCGTTACATTATTTGTCATCTATTTCTATGGTTTCAGAGAGGAAAGAAGTGGGGGAATAAGTGTGCGGTGTCATTTTAGTGACAGGTCCCGATTTGGAAAATTTACGTCAGAAACCGTCTGGAATCTTCTAGAGCCATTTTGAGGCATCAAACGACCTTTTTTCTGGACTAGGCGCTTGCTCTAGAGCAAGATTCCATGTTCTTCACTTCGAGACCTTTCCAACGGTGTGTCAAGCGCCTCAATCGAAGTTTGCATGCAAAAGTTGTGCCTCCCGCAAGTTCACCTGCCGTGTTGACAACCATTGTACGGGAGGATTCCATGTCAACCCCCGTTACTCGGGCATATGGGGCTAGCCACGTGAGGACTTTCAAGAATATTCTAGATGGTCCAGAACCCTATCGCAATTAAGGGTCAAGGAATTCAAAACCCTACCCTTAGTTGGCTATCAGGCTATGTTAAATACCCTGACGCGAGGAGGAGAAGGGGGTTCCATTCCTTAGCATTTTGTTTGTTCCATAGTTGAGCAGAGCACCTAGGAGTGGTATTTTTAGAGCACAACAGAGGGGGAGAGATTATGTAGCAGCCATACAGGCCACGGTGTCAAAGGAAACTCCACAGAGGATGCCTCTTTCTTTGTACTTGCATTTGAAGAAAAGAGAGCGGAGCGGCCTCACCTCCTTGTCGGGTTTTCTCACGTATTGGGTTTCCCGGGTCACATCCTGCATTTCTTTGTGGACGGTGTGCGAGTATTTGTTTGTGCCCTCTATTTTTCACATTTCAGTTGTTTCATACATTTTAAGCAGAAAACCGGTAAATAAAGAATCTGATATCTGAAGGAAATTGACCTTCGCAGTAAAGGTTTTCGTATTTTATTAGATCCGTTGCAAAGAACTGTCTAGTGGAATATCCACGGCAATTTACAGGTCGTTGACCCTTCTGAGATTTAATGTAATGGATACTTGCTTGTGTAGCGAGGAAGCTTGTGTTCTATTCATGTCATCTCCCCGCTTTCATTTACCGAAAAACTGCTCCTATTTCTAAACCAATAGCGTCAATGTGTTCTTTAAAATCCTTTGAAAGATTTCGGAGAGTGGGTGTCGATGCTATCATCTTTTCTTGACTATTTCAAAAACTATTGTGTTGCATTTGCATCCAACTCCACCTCTTCGACCTCTTTAATTATCTAACAATGGTGTTGCAATATGGAAGAGGTATCCAAGCAACCTTCTTTGTATCCCTAAAATTCCTTTCTTTGAAACTAAATGGCCCAAATGCTCTACCTCCCCCTTGAAGAAGTCACACTCTGGAAATTTTGCCGGCAGTGATTGAGAATAATCTTTGTATGTCAAGCACGCTCTTCATCCTTCTTGCTACAAATTGGGACATAATCTAGAAATGTGGGCCACCCGCCTTCGTTTTTTAGATATGCTTTACCCTTTCTATTGTAACCATCGGTGGCATCAATGTACATGGTGGATGATGTTTTGCAGCCATGTTTACCATGGGACTAAATTGGTGAATATTTGTGTAATAAGCAACATGCTTCTACACGTTCCTCCAGTGGACGTGTTTCCTGGCTACCTCATTAGGGTCTTCCATTTCCGTGTGATTTGTTGAAGGACTCTCATGAGTCTCGAGCATAATTTTGTCCTATCTTTAACATTGTCGCTTCAAAAGTCACCATTGCTCTACTATGCCTTAAGATACCATCTTCTACTGCAAAGTGCAGAGGTTGATGATTACTTTCTTGCTTTAAGGAGACTGCTTGGCGACACCACATGTCTTTCTCTTGTGCTTCTTTCACTTACGCTCTCAACATTCCATGAACAATGGACTCTAAATATAGTACATATAGTGACATGAAACCCTGGTCGCTCGTTGTTTGGAGGGAGAGGGGACTGGAAATCATCGCATTGTTTGGGATAAACGGGAAGCCCTAGTTGTGTCAAAATGACAATATGCATTGATGGTAATCTCTTCATTTCAAGCGTCACGTTGTATCTTCGTACAACAAACCTACATGGTGAATTTTTGGGCGTATCATTGGTCATCAAGAGACAAGCTCTGGGAGAAGATCGAACTCTCATTGGACCAGCCATTTGAGAGCAACATTGCTTATGATTTTTTTCATGATAGTGGTCAAGTAAAATTGGTTTGTTTTGGCATAGTTTCACAGTTGCATGACCTTCCTCCATGGAGTTGATCTATGGCCCTCGGCTCTGGTTGCTTTTAGTCTTACACAATACAGATATTTTAGAAAAAACACAATAGGATATTTCCATGTGGTGTGGGAGAATTACGAGGCGGGTAATCAGATTTTGAGAATAGGTAGGGTTTTGGAGAATTGAATCTTGTGAGAGTATAAAACGCATGATGGAGAGAGAGAGAGGTTGAGAGTAATGTTTATTTCAAGTACAACCAGGAATACCTTTAAAGTCAATGTGGTTAAATTGTCGAGGGCTACTACGATAACTATACACCATTTATCCATGGAGCAAAGATGTCACAAGAACATTTGGGCATTCATCAACCTTGCCTATATCAACATGTTTGTTTGGAAAACAAGGAATCGAATCCGCCAAGAAACACTGTAAGAGAAATGCAAGGCCTCGGTTTCCTTAACAAACTCAAGTGCATTAGGCGACCAGTAGGTGGATTTTGGAGCCATTACCCACATACAAGAAAACTTCCGTTCAATATGCGATATTGATTCACTTACTATAAAGTTTKTCGCTCGKTAAATGAATGCACGCYCTTCTTTATTGGCGTCGACATATTTCCAAGTTAGGTGACAAACGTTAGTTGTAAATAGAAACAGTAATATAGTAATAAGATTGGTTTTCATTACTTCGCCAATTTTTTTTCCGAAAGATAAACAACAGCGAGAAGCCTCAACTCATCGATTGTTTTCCAATGATGGTATTAAGATAATGGATTGGGAAAGGTTACGATTGGTCGGAATCTATCGTGTAGCTTATGTGGAAGAAGTTAATATCCCAAAATCCAAGTTGCTTTGAGCCTTTGTTCCACTCGATCCTGGTCAAAGGCTAGCAATCACGTGGGTCGTTACTCTTTCGTCTCAAAGGTGATTTGGGAGTTCCTGTGGGGTTCGGATCCATCAAAGTTCAATATCGGCTCCCCGGGCTTGAGAGAGTCGCTCGCACGTTTGTATTAATCCAGTGTGTGTTATAGCACTTCCGGATTCTGCGAGCGGGGGAATTGGTCCTGTCCCATCCGATCACAATCCCGCCCGGTTCACACGACTAAGTTTGAATAGCTGCTGAGAAAAAAGTTGGTCTGCTCTGGCCCATGGATCTGGGAGAAGAAAATTAAGAAATTGAAAAAAGAAACCAAAGAATGGTCCAGAGAAAACAAGGAGGAGCTCTCATGAGGAAGGAAGCACCAGGAAGACGGTTGTGAAGAAGTTGAACTCCAAATCGAATAAGAGGGCCCCTCTTAATCGACACAAGCAGGGGAAAGTAAAGCCAACACCAACCTGTTCAAAGCCCAAAAGGCGGGAGAATAATTTTGGAGATCAAAATCCAGAAGTCTCTAGTTGAAAGCAAGTGTAAGGAATACCATACGATGCCCTCGTCGTAGGGGGAGATTCCTTGGTGATTTCTACGAGATTCAAAGCAATCCTAAGCACCTTCCCATAGGCACATGGCGGTGACATATAGTGGTTGGCCTCCATCGAATTTGTGCTCGTCCCTAAGTCCTCTCTATTTCTGCATGACCCTTGATAAGCCCGTGGGGTGCCAGTTGGTTTAGTGACAAGTGGTAAGGTGATTGGGCTCGCTTCAATCTCAATCCCTTAGTGGTTGTAGATGAGTCAAGGTGCAAGTCTTGCGGGATTTTGACGTCGTAAAAATTCCCGTCATAGCGTGGCATCTTACTTGAAGGATTGTCGTAAGCAATGTTTCAAAGACAAACCCTATTGGACGTCGGGGAGGTTGGAGAAGAAAATGACCCTCCCACAACAAGGGAACTCGAGGAACCGTGGAGGGAAGCCTCGCGAGGAAGAACAATAACACAAAGAGACGGGCATAGAAGAAGTGTTGAATGGATTTATAGCAATCGCCGCGAGAGGCTCGGTGACATCCGATCACAATCCCGCCCGGTTTACACGACCGACGTTGAATAGCTGCTGAGAAAAAATTCGGTCCGCTCTGGCCCATGGATCTGGGAGAAGAGAATTAAGAAATTGAAAGAAGAAACCAAAGAATGGTCCAGAGAAAAAAAGGAAGAGCTCTCGCAAGGGAGGAAGCACCGGGAAGACGGTTGTGAAGAAGTCGAACTCCAAATCGAATAGGAGGGCCCCTCTTAATCGACACAAGCAGGGGAAAGTAAAGCCAACACCAACCTGTTCAAAGCCCAAAAGGCGGGAGAATGATTTTGGAGGTCAAAATTCAGAAGTCTCTAGTCGAAAGCAAGTGTAAGGAATACCATACGACGCCCTCGTCCTAGGGGGAGCTTCCTTGATGATTTCTACGAGATTAAAAGCAATCCTAAGCACCTTCCCATAGGCACATGGCGGTGACATATAGTGGTTGGCCTCCATCGAATTTGTGCTCGTCCCTAAGTC
>JASDQU010683396.1:0-19463 GCA_032191745.1 Picea mariana
ACTTTCTCAATATTCGTGAGACATCTTTTTCTTCTTTCGCATTGGCAACATCTAATCTAGAACCTAGGCTAACATTCTCCACTGCAGGGTCAATTTCCTCGAGGTGATGTTTCTCATTGGAGGCATTCCACCAAGTAGGCCTTATGTTGTTTTTCCTTTTGGTGAGAGATCCAATAGGCTTGTGGTGTTCCATAGTAATTTCAGATTTGTGTTTAGGGAAAGAGACTTCCACATGCCTGACTTAAAAGGAATATCTACACTGGTAAGCAATTTGCTCATAATTTAGCCTATGCTTCTAGACATAGTCAGTGCCTTCCAACCAAATCTCCTAAGGTAGTCCTCCAGAAGGATCAATTTCTACACATATCCTTCATAGGTAGTAATATTATACCTTGCTGTAGTTTCAAGGCTACAAAGGTGAAACTATGTCAGTCCCAATTGCATTTAGAGACTCCAATGACCAAAATTCAAGGGGTAAGTTGGGAAGCCTTACCCACACCCGTGTAGGGGAAAATTTGTCCACTATAGGATCAAAGGTGGGAAAGCATGGCTTCATGCAAAGGTTGACACTTCCCTAGAATCAGAGGCCAAAATGGAGTTAAATAGGTTAATGCAATTTGGCAAATCATTTCCCTTTACAATTTTTATATATGGTCCAAAATTCAAATTTTCCTATTAATATTCATTGAAATTCGTAGTTTACATAGCTTAAAAGGCAATTTGTAATCAACAAATATATTATCTTACTTTAACCAAAATTTGAATATTCACTCACTAAAATTTTCTATTACTACAACATTATGAGATTTGTTCTCAGGCCTACATTGTACCAAAGGACCTTGTGAGATTTGTTGTCAGCGAGATTGCATATTCTTAGATTACTCAAGTTTCTCTTAGAGGCCCCATCAAAACTGAGAACTGTAATCTTCCCAAGTAGATATACTAGGAATGTTGGGGTTTATTGCTTGCCTGTTTGTGGTATTTTTGTCAAATAGTTTGCAGTTTGTCTTCTAGAGTTGTGTTGGGTTTGAGTTTAGGGGTTTTGTAGAAAATAAATGATTTATATGGAGCAACAACAGATAAACAACAAGATACAAAGAGATTAACATAGGGAAATAGCCACCAAACTTCAAATCTGAATTTTATTTAATATATAAGCTGACCTCAATACAAGAGATGTACAGATCTGGAAAAGATAGAGAGATATGGAAGTTGTGGCTGAAGGCACCTCCAAAATACAATGAAGAGAGAGATATGGACCCTCCTGGACCTCCAATGGATGCATGCAAAGTATGAGAAGATCAATTTCTTTCCCTTCTTCAAGACTGGTGCATTTCCTAGTTGAATTGCGCCCTCCCTGGTTGTAGAAAGCTAAGGAAATTCAGCCTCTTAAGATATGGCCTCCAAACCCCTGCAAATAGCTGTCAATCTATAGATATGAAGATGGCAAACTCATAAGAAGAGATTCCTTGGCTGTAGCTATAGATCTGACCCTCCTAAGCGTTGTATCTCCCATGACAAGTGTGCCCTCAGAAATTTGCCCAGCTTGAGTAATAAATCAATATACAGAGATAAATCTCAATGACTGATGAGAAAAGACTCCCTAGTGATGGCAAACACCTCTGTAACAAGATCTACTTCAGATCCCCAATCTCCTAGCCAAATCAAACTCCTCTTCCTTCAACAATGCACCCCAAACTTGCAGAAATACTGAAACTGAAACTGTTCTGAAACAGTGCGCCCTTACTCCACAATCCATCACTGAAACTGTTCTGAACTGAATAAAATGGTGAGGGTGGGATCTTTCACCACCTTGGCCAAGCTTGGATCAAGAGCAAATGAATCTTTCACCTCCTTGCCGATCTCTAGGGTTTATTGACTCAAAAGCCTCAAAATGTCTAAGCTGCAGAGCTCAAGATGCAAAGTGAGAAATGTCAAGAATGAGGAGTGAGGCGCCCTCCTCTCCTTTTGTACCCCCATCTTCTAATTTTCACTTAAATTATTTAATTGGCTTCTAAGGTCATTTGCTTTATTTTCTCATCTTAGCCAATTAGCTTTTATTTTCCTTTTTACTAAAGTCACTTTAATAATATAACTTTAACACCCTAGTGACCCTTTAGCCTCTTAGTCCCCTTTTCCAATGAGACTATAGCCTAGGGGGAACAACTAGACTACTAAGTCTCCCACGATTCTTGTCACTTGGAAGGGGACATTACAGTCTCCTCTTCTAGAAATTTCTTGCCCACAAGCAATTTTGAATCTGCCTGTTGTAGAACCTGTTCACCTTGCCAAGTGGCATCCTCTATCGACAAATTTTTCCATTTAATCAAATATTCCTTGATATCCCTGTTCCTTAGCTTTTTCTCCCTCACCACCAAAATGTCTTCTGGTATCAAAATCAGTTGTCCTTCCTCATCTACTGGAGGTAATTCCTCATTAGTGACAATATGTTGTCCCAATGCTCTTTTAAGGCATGATACATGGAAGACATAATGGATTTTACTTCCATGTGGCAATTCTAGCTCATAAGCAACTGCCCCCACCTTCCTCTTCACTTTGTATGGCCCATAGAAGTGGGGTTTGAGGTTCTCAATGCCATTTGTTTTGATAGATGCCTACCTGTATGGTTGGAGCCTCAGATAGACTAAGTCCCCCACCTCGAAACTGCGCTCCACTCTGCGTTTATCTGCATATAACTTCTGTTGGTTTTGGGCCCTTTGCAAATGATCTTTGAGCTCTCTAAGTATGTCTTGGCTTTCTTGTATCCACTCCTTAGCCATAGGAGCTCTACAATCTCCAAACACTATCTCTACAAAAGTGAGAGGATCATAACTGTATAGGGCTCTGAAAGGAGACATACCTATGGACATGTGGTAAGTGGTGTTGTAACAATATTCACCCAAGTAAAACCACTTAACCCATGCTCTCTGTTGCCTTGTCACATAGTTCCGAAGATATCCTTCCACCCACTTGTTGACTATCTCAGTTTGGCCATCTGTCTATGGATGATAGCTATTGTTGGGACTCGGGAGTTAACTTTGTACCAACTAGCCGAAATAGCTCCTACCAAAATGTGCTCATGAATGTACTGTCCCTGTCACTCACAATCGTCTTGGGAAACCCATGCAACCTGAAGAATTCCTTGAAGAATAAATCTGCCACTTGAGATGCACTATATTATATGGATATGGAAAAAAGTGAGCAAACTTGGTCAAGCGATCTACCACCACAAAGATGCAATCCTTACCCTGTGCCCTGGGCAAACCTATAATGAAATCCATAGATATACTTTCCCATTTGTGTTCTGGAATGGGAAGAGGCTGTAATAAACCCGTTGGATGGGTGTGCTCTTCTTTATTTCGTTGGCATGTGGCGCACTCTATGATGTGGCGTGCAACATCCTCCTTGAGGCCCTTCCAAGAGAATCTTTCTCTAATCTTCCTATAAGCCTTGAGGAGCCCTTGATGCCCTGCTAATGGTGAGTAATGGATTGCTTGCAATACCTTCTCCTTGAATTTGGATTTTGGAACCAAATAAATCCTCCCCTTATAAGATATGATGTCATCCACAATCCTGTACCTGTCATCTTGGACCTGACCATCCATCAACTAGCATGCAAAGTTATTTTTTGAATATTCTACCAAATTATTTGATTTCCAATCAAATGATATCTCTGACATGGAATAGGCTGAAGGTCTTCTGGATAAGGCATCTGCTATCACATTGTTTTTCCCCTTGACAAACTCTATGTCAAAGTTATAAGCTTGGATCTTACTCACCCACTTCTGTTGTTTCTCATTGAGGTCCTTCTGCTCTAGAAAGTACTTGAGGCTGTTATGATCTGTCCTGACCATAAATTTTGCTTCCACCAAGTATTGTCTGAATTTGGCTAGAGCATGCATTATAGCTAGCATCTCCTTGTCATAAATAGTGTATAATAGCTCAGGCCCTCTTAGTTTTTGGCTTTCAAACGGAATAGGATGCCTATTCTGCATGAGTACAACTCCAATTCCCTCACCTGATGCATCACACTCTAAAATGAATGGCTGGGAAAAATCTGGTAAAGACAGAACTGGGCAATTGCTCATTACCTTCTTCATTTTGTCAAAGGTCAATTGTGCTTCATTACTCCACTTGAATTTTCGCCCTTTTTGGTCAAATCAGTCAAAGGTGCACAAAGCTGAAAGAAACCTTTAACGAACCTCCTGTAATAGTTGCAAATCCCAAGGAATCCCTTGAGCTTTGTAAGTGTTTTGGGTATGGGCCAATCTAATATGGCTTGGATTTTCCCCTGGTGAACTTGCACCCCTTGTGCCCCACTGATGTGACCTAAGTATAGAACTTCAGTCATCCCAAACTCACATTTGTACTCTTTGGCATACAATGATTTTTCTTTCATGATTCTTAAGACCTCATCCACATGCTTGAGATGATCTTCCCATGTCTTACTGTATATCAACAAATTAGAAAATAAAACTAGTAGGAATTTCCTTAATTGTTTGTTGAATATATGGTTCATGCAGGACTGAAAGGTGGCTGGCGCATTGGTCAACCAAAAAGGCATGACTAGGAATTCATAATGTCCATAGTGGCATCTAAAGGTTGTCTTGTGTACATTCTGTTCCCTCATCTTGATCTGATGGTATCCAGAGTGCAAATCAGAGTGCGTCATGTAGCTCATCCAATAACTCATCTATCCTGGGAATGGGATACCTGTTTTTGATAGTTTTCTTATTCAAAACCTTGTAGTCAATACACATGCGCATGGTACCATCCTTTTTCTTGACCAATACAACTGAAGATGCAAAAGGGCTGGAACTTGGCCTAATAGCCTAATATGCTCCATGTCCAATAACTCTTTGATAGCTTTTTCTATTTCATCCTTGAACTTCTTGGGGTGCCTGTATGGTGTAGTGATAACTGGTTTGGCTCATTCCTCCAACTCTATGATGTGCTCAAATCCCTATCTGGTGGTTGTACTGGGGGAATTGGCCCAAAAACTTTCTTATGCTTATCAATTATTCCCTGTATGCCGCATGAATAGGATTGGCTCTTGTCTTGAGTGTTTTGAGTGGCAACCAAACACTCTGCTGCATAAGCCACATCCCCATGCCTAAAAACTGCCTCCATACGCTTTGTTGAAACCACCCTAGGTGTATTTTTTGTCATTCCCTTCAAGGTTACCCTCTTTCCTTCTTCATAGTTGAAAGACATCTCCATGGTCTTGTAATTAGTGGTAATGGATACGAAGGTGCTAAGCCACTGAACTCCTAGTATCACATTAGTATCTGGAAGATCCATCACATAGAAATCCCGAGTTAAACTGTGCCTACCCAAGGTAAGGCTCATCAGAGGAATATACCTGTCACAAGGCATGGTGCGCCCTCCTGCTACCTCCACCAAAAATCCCTCAAACTCAATAGTGTTAAATTTTGAGCTTGATTTCTTAAGCGGATTATTTCTTTGAATTCTTCAACACTTTGATTCCAACTTAATACATTTCAACAATATAGAATCATAATTGAATAGCAATAATCATGTAGATACGTAAGCATGCACATCAACAACACATATACCCTAGGGAAACCCTGTACAGGGAGAAAAACCCCAGCAAACAATATTGCATTAATAATGTAAGATCACTTACAAACATCCACCATGAAAATTCTGCTCTTAAAGAGCTTGCCAAGTTGACTCTGACCTGACAGAGAACTAAGAGACTTTGCTGATATAGACGTATCCGAGTTGCTTTCAAAGACTGAGACGTATCAACTCTGATATGGGTTGTTGAAGCTGCCTCTAATTGACTGTTATGCGCCTCTGATATGTTTTCTCTAAATGCTGTTATTACAGCACTGTTATGTGCCTTTTATGCTGCCTCTATATGCTGTTATGACAGCACTGTTATGCGCCTTTGTACTGCCTCTATATGCTGTTATGACAGCACGGTTATGCGCCTTTATATGTTGCCTCTGTATTTTGTTATGACAGCACTGTTATGCGCCTTTATACTGCCTCTATATGCTGCTATGACAGCACTGTTATGCCCCTTTATACGCTGCCTCTGTATGCTGTTATGACAGCACTGTTATGCGCCTTTATACTGCCTCTATATGCTGCTATGACAGCACTGTTATGCGCCTTTATACGCTGCCTCTGTATGCTGTTATGACAGCACTGTTATGTGCCTTTATACTGCCTCTATATGCTGCTATGACAACACTTTTATGCGCCTTTATATGCTGCCTCTGTATGCTGATATGTGCCTCTGTATGCTGATATGCGCCTCTATATGCTGTCTCTACATTCACCCTTACCCTGCATAACCATTGTGTGGAAGAGAGGGGTCGACCTTTGCTTATAAAGGAGTGAAGAGGAGAAGTAGATGGCTCAAATTAGGAACTTGTTTTGTATGCTTTAACATAACTCAGCTTCACACTTTAGTTCGAAAATAGAACTAGACTTGAGACTTCAGTTACAACTCACCCTTGACTTGGCATGCATCTGTACTAACTTAGCATGCACATGTCATGCATGCAACATGCAACTAGACATGCATGCAACATGCATGCGACAACTTGACAACAATGTCTTTGACTTAGACATGCAACTTTAACTTCTACAACTCAACTCTTTACAAGGCAATTCAAATTTCTCTTCATGGTGGATAATGTTAAACGTGCCAACGCACTAGATCAATACATTTATATCATTTGCAATATTAGGAATATTGTTTGTTTCTAGCTCATAGGAATTTTATATTCAACCTAACTTTTGCTAGATGCCTTGACTTTTTCTCATGGCTCACAAGGCTTGACTAGGCTCACAGAGATTGTACGTTCCCCCTGACTTTTGCACTGGTCTGTCTATGCTCACAGAGGTTGTACTTTCCCCCTAACTTTTTCACTAGACTGTCTATGCTCATAGAGGTTGTACGTTCCCCCTGACTTTTTCACTAGATTGTCTATGCTCATAGAGGTTGTACGTTCCCCCTGACTTTTGCATTAGACTTACATAGCATCTTGTTCGTCCGGACTTTTGGTTTGACTCATAGAGGTTGTACGTTCCCCCTGGATTTTGTCAATACCTTACAAGATTGGTTGATTCTCCAAATCTCCATGTCTAGCCTCAGGGTGGCCCATATGGCCTCTCATTGGAGAATGACTGTCGATGCTGCCAAATTTAACAAATAGTGGGTAAATGTCTCAGCATCAATGAAATTATGGGAGGCCCCACCATCAATAAGCACTGTGACCCTTTGCCCATGGAGGACTCCTCTTATTCTGAATGTACTAAACCTTTGCACCCCACTGATGGATGCTATAACAACCTTCTTAATCCCTGGTTGTTTGCGCACTGTCTCCTCTTCACCATCCTCTTGTGTGTGTTCTTCTGTTTGAGCTACCTCCATATTTTGAAGATGTCCAACCTCATCTTCCTCCTCCTTACTATCTGAAAGTACCTCAATGTAGTGTTTTCTCCATAAATCTGTGTCGTGGCTCCCAGAACTCTTTGCAAGTATAATAGAGTTGTTTCCTTCTCAACTCTCTTCTGGTGGCTCCATCTAGCCTTCCCTTACCTTTATCTGTAGTTTTTGAGTCCCTTCCTCTTGGAACAAGAGGTGGCCATGGAATGAATTTGTTCTTCTGAGATGCCCCTGCCAAATCCCTGGTCTTCCAAATCGCATCCTGTAAATTGGTGGGCTTAAAAGCCTTGACCCACCCACGTAAGGGCTCTGTTATCCCTTCAAAAAAAAGCATCAATAATCTAGACTCTGATACATCAAGGACCATCATTGCTATCCTTTGGAATTCCTCTATGAATGCTTCAACTGATCCTGTCTACCTAAGTTGGGTGAGCTCTCTGAAGAGAAGTTTTGGATCATCCTGTTCAAATCTGTCCATGAGCCTCTATGTGAATTCCCTATACGAAGTGATATGCTCATGCCCTAGGGTAGTCATCCCATGGTACCACCACTCATCGGCTTTACCCTCCAAATACAATGTAGCAAATTTGATGGCATCCAACTCCATCATGGGGTTTAGTTGCAGGTATGCATCCAACTTTTGAACCTAAGCCTTGGCAGATGCTTTGGCTGATCCATCAAAGGGTGAAATCTCCATCTTTCTTGCCTTGCGCCCTAGATCAGAATTTCCCCTATGAAACTCCCCGGGCCTTCCTCTGTTTTTGATTCCACAATACTCTGATAATGTGACCTGCTTCTTGAAACCTGCACTTAATGCTGCAAACTCTTTTTCGTACTCGTCAAAGTTGTCTTCTACCCCCATATGACCCTGCAAATCTTAGTGACGTGTATCCAAGAAACTAGGCATGTAAGGCCTAGGTGTCTCCCTGCTATTTCTTGGTATCCTATTATGTGCGCCTCCAAATAAGCTTTGCCCCTCATAGTGGGTTCGGTGACTAGTCACTGTGTAATGCCCTTCTCCTCCATGGGATTCACTAGCCCCATTGTTACCCCCATTCTTTTGTGGCTCTCTACTACGAGTCATGTGCATGAGAAGATACGTGATCTTATCGTGCCCTTCTTTCAGGGTGGTATTTATATCTGTCAAGGTCGTTTTGAGCTTGTTTTGTCCCCTTGACAAGTGCTCTTGTGTCTCTTGCATGTGATGCTGTAAGTCACACTGTGTCCTATCGATGGAACTCTTCATTTCTTGAAACAAGTTCGTCCATACTTCCTTATCATCACCATTCCTTGTTTCATGTCTCTCCACCATGCTACCTTCTGGCTCTTCTCCCTATGATGTCTTTGGTAAAGGCTGTCTTCCTCGGTCTCTCCTTCTAGTCATCAAATTGATCACAGGCTGGCAAGGATCCTTGCTCTGATACCACTACAATGTTCCCAAGTAGAACTACCAGGAACGTTGGGGTTTATTGCTTGTTTGTTTGTGGTATTTTTGTCAAATAGTTTGCAGTTTGTCTTCCAAAGTTGCGCTGGGTTTGAGGTTAGGGGTTTTGCAACAAATAAACGATTTATATGGAGCAACAACAGATAAACAACAAGATACAAAGAGAATAACACAAGGAAATATCTGTCAAACTTCAGATCTGAATTTTATTTAATATATAAGCTGACCTCAATACAAGAGATGTACAGATCTGGAAAAGATAGGGAGATATGGAAGTTGTGGCTGAAGGCACCTCCAAAATACAATGCAAGAGAGAGATATGGACCCTCCTGGACCTCCAATGGCTGCATGCAAAGTCTGACAAGATCAATTTCTTTCCCTTCTTCAAGACTGGTGCATTTCCTAGCTAAGTTGTGCCTTCCCTAGCTGTAGAAACCCAAGGAAATTTGGCCTCTTAAGATCTGGCCTCCAAACCCCTATAAATAGCTTTCAATCTATAGATCTGAAGATGACAAACTCAGAAGAAGAGATTCCTTGGCTATAGCTACAGATCTGACCCTCCTAAGTGCTGTATCTCCTAGGACAAGTGCGCCCTGCTTAGAAATTCGCCTAGCTTGAGTAATAAATCAATATATAGAGATAAACCCTCATTGACTGGTGAGAAAAGGTGCCCTAGTGATGGCAAACACCTCTCTAACAAGATCTACTTCAGATCCCCAATCTCCTAGCCAAATCGAATTCCTCTTCCTTCAACAGTGCGCCCCAAACCTGTAGAAATACTCCAGTCTACGCCCTTACTCCACAATCCACCACTGAAACTGTTCTGAACTGAATAGAATGGTGATGGTGGGATCTTTCACCACCTTGGCCAAGCTTGGATCATGAACAAAGCTTTCACCTCCTTGCTGATCTCTAGGGTTTGTTGACTCAAAACCCTCAAAATGTCTAAGCTGTAGAGCTCAAGATGCAAAGTGAGAAATGTCAAGAATGAGGAGTGAGGCGCCCTCCTCTCCTTTTGTACCCCCATCTTCTAATTTTCACTTAAATTATTTAATTGGCTTCTAAGGTCATTTGCTTTATTTTCTCATCTTGGCCAATTAGCTTTTATTTTCCTTATTGCTAAAGTCACTTTAATAATTTAAATTTAACACCTCAGTGACCCTTTAGCCTCTTAGTTCCCTTATCCAATGAGACTATAGCCTAAGGGGAACAACTAGACTACTAAGTCTCCCACGATTCCTGTCACTTGGAAGGGGACATTACAATGGAAGCTTGTAAGTAGAAGGATATTATTTGAACAAGGGATCATTAAGTTTATGGCCTGCTTTCCATCTCTTTTAAAGCTACTAAATTGATTGATTTATTGCTCATTTAATTTAGTCTAACTGATATACTAGGGTGAAATAGATGTAATGTAAATGTTTTTCTTCTTGATTTGTTAGCAATGCTTAATTATCTCTCAAATGTTTATTCTTTTGTTGGTCCCACTGTTTTTGGATTATTTTCAGGTTAGATTAATGATATTCGAATAGCTGAACAGTACCAGAATCGATTGGTCTGGAGTGGTTCACAAAAAATGAAATAGGGCTGGTTCTGATCTGGACCAGCCCTCAAAAAACCAGGGTTACTTGTGCCCCATCCAGCCCAAATTACAGAAAAAAACAAGCAAAAAAAGAAAAAGAAAAAATGTCCTCCCTTCTAAACCCTAATTTATTATTATATAATGACACCCCCCTCTATTTGCTTCATGCAATTCTCATTGAACATTTGTCATCATTTGGAGATTGCGGAGCTGCAGTGAAGACAGTTGATTCAGAGCCAGCTGGGAGCTAATTTGGCACTGTTTGTGGGGCACTTTTGGTGGATTTGACTTCAACATCATTGTTTTACATATCATCTACAAGCTTGGAGGAAATTTGAGACCAAATTGTTTGCCCAGAAGGTATTTCAAGACTATCAAACCCTCATTTTCTCATAAAATTGTTGATTTTTGTTTTAGCAAATAAACAAAGACAGGTTTTGCATTGGTAGATTTGTTTTCACTATTGGAGACATTATCATTGCCCCCAAGAATGTGAAAGACCCTGCATGGAACCACTGTGATGAGGTTAATGGGAGAAAAATTGCAAATATTGTAAGGAGATGAAAGGCGAAGGGGGATTCAATGATTCATAGAGTGAAAGAACAGTTAGCTGGCATTTGTGGGAATTGCTACCACTGGAAAATGCAAAATGAATTTGCTTTTTCATAGACATTTTTTCAACAGCATTGCACTAGGAAATGTGTGTTTTGGCAAGATGGGTTTATCTTCTCTCTCACTTATTTGGAGACAGTTTCATGTGGTAGAGATTTATTTTTTGGGGCCCTTATCTATATATTTTCATGCATATTTGTTCATTTAGGGTGTGTCTCACTTTCCTTGAGACAAAGGTTATATATTTGATGCGTTATGAGCCCCTTGGCACATTCCACTAACATGATCATCCATATGAGGGAGAACACCCATTGTCCAGGGAGTTATTGTGTGCTTTATTATTGATTAAGGAGCATTTAAAGGAGCATCTTGGCCGTGGAGGTGACATGTGGCATAATATTACTTGTTTGGGTCATCATCAAAGAAGGCATTCCACGTTGGAGGAATACAAGTTATATTTTATCATTAAAAGAATGCAAATTTTTATAAATGGCTTCCTAGATCTTGGGTAGTTATAACAACCCTTGCCCATTGTTGGCACATTTCTCAAGACCTCTCCATTTTTTTGGTCTTTGGTCCACACTTGGCATTGTTTAAGAAGATGTATATTTCCCTTGTGGGAGGAGCAAACACACATCTCTAGGTCGCTTCACTTGAAGCTCATTTGAGGAGAGGACACATGGCAGCATGAACCATTCCTAAGTCAAAGATAAGCCCTAGGTTGAGGAGCACTCCCCCTAATAAATGCGTAATCCACCTCATCAAGCCTAGAAAGAGGGATCTTGCATACTCCCCAAGAGTATGGTGGTTGTATTTTATTGATATTTATGAAGGCACTCTAGATCAAGGCCATTAATTGCACATTCTCCAAGAGTGCACCACCCCTAGAGGCGTTTCATTAATTCTACCTTGGTTAAAGGGTCATGGAAGGAGAGTGCCCTAGACATGTGGCATGCATGCATCATTTAAGGATGTGTTGACAGACCCCTAGCTGCCTTTTGTACATTTATCAAAGCACACATCTCAAGAGTAGAGGAATGCTCAACCTTTCAAGGAATTTTTAATGTTTTGTGGATGAAGACATGGTTAACGTGGTCCCAGGATGTCTTCTACAGTCTATTCAAAGCTCACATCTCAAGAAGAAGAGCGTCCAACTTTGTAAGGAGGAAGTTAAAGGTTTAATAGTATGCACAATTTTGGAGGAGTGCTCCACCTAGAATAGCCCATACATCGAGGAAAAAGAATAATAATAGACTGCTTGGCTAGAAGAATGACACATGGCCTCTTGACATGTTCTATCACCCATTAGTAGGAGCATCCTACTTGCAAGGGAATTCCTAGACCTTTCTCTTGTATTTTAATATTATTCTTTTGAGGAAAGATGGATCCAAGACTTTCTAGAGTCTTCTCAATGATATTTTATTGTAATTTAGTTGAGGGAGAGGAGCTATAAAAGGAGAAGCATTCCTCACTTGCAAATTAGAAGTTCAAGTTGAGAGAATTCCCCTTCAGAAGGCCAAGGATATTGTAATTTTCAGGTTAAAGGGAGGAAAAGCTTTGGTGAAGTATGTTGTCTTTTGCTAGGTATAAATCGTGTTGATGCTGGGGCTGCCATATCAAATTCTGCTGGTATATATATATAATATATATATATATATATATTTTTTTTTCATATTTGTTGCACATTTCTAGTGGACTGTTTGGATGTTAGAGAAGGGTGTTTTGGAGAGTGATTTCATGCCCTCTTTGTCTCTTGATGTAATCGATACTGCTAATGAAGATTAAGGCTGCTATTCACTCTTATTGCACTGAGAGTAGCAAGGTGCTCTACAACCCAGTATGGGGGAGATGTTGTCATGTTAGCGTTATGTTAGATAAGGTTACATTAAAAAAAATTAAAGTTGGCTCAATGAAAAAAAATTAACAATAATAAAAATAAAGTCGCCTTAATTAAAAGAAAACAGTTACACGAACCATTACATATTACACACATATATGCTACATACTTACATATATATTACACACATATATACTACGTACTTACATATATGACAACATCTAAAATATTAATTCCTTCATATTAAATGATAATAAAAAAATTATACCTTAAGGAATTTGATCCCTCTTGGTGCTTGATAGATCCAGATTTAAGATGGATCTACGCTGGTATGATGACTGTTACTGTCCTCTTTGCTTTATTGATTGCATCATATGTTGGCGAATTTTGATTGGTAATGACTAGCATCTTAATGAGCTTAAAATACAGTTTCTTGTATCAATATGATTATTTAATTGGTGATGTTCATGTATAACAAAACTTGCTGATTTCGCCTTTGCATTATGAACTTCTTCAAGTGATGCTTTAATTATCGCACAAGTTGTAGGTTGGGAAAAGCCCAACCCAACCACTAAATTGTGACAACTTTGAGAACACTTACCCACTGTCACCTTAGGCAGGTATTCCCGTCACTTTAGAGGTGAAGTGGTCACCTCAAGGGGGGAATCCCGGTGATCCTAGGGGGAAATAAGATGGAAAATGTGATGTATGAATGGATGCCCCTATAGGTAAAGGTGCTATGTGTGGAGAAGGGCTTGAATAAGGTCTTGATGGTTGCCAAGAAGCAGTAGACCTTGTCAATGCTGATTGTACCTGCCTGAGACACAAGGAAAACGAAGATATAAGCCCAAATATATGATGGACCAGCAAGTTAGGCTTGCTGTCCCTAATTGCAGCAGTTAGTAGCAGTATATATCAGCAATGAAAATGATAATGAATGCTGCAAACAAGTTGCTAAAAGTCTAGTTGAAAGAGCAAGAGATAAACTAGGAACAACTAGATCAACTCAAGTAAGATAGCATTAGACTTTAGCAATGAAACAAGGCTGTTATAAAACTAGTATTGCAGAGATATTATTGAGTCCCATTGGCTGTAACAAACAAGTTATTACAACAAGAAAATCAGCCAATAAAACTTCCCCAAAATCTACCAAAAGATGCGCTAGGCCTAGTTGGTTAAGTGGGCAAACTTTAGGGAAATTTTAGCAATTGAATTTAGAATTACTTGAGAAGTTTGATTAGGGTTTCTGCAGCCCTAATGGCTGTAGATAAGATATTATAACAGGAGTAAGAAACACTTAGCCAATTGAGATGCCCTAGGGGCAATAGCAAGCCTAGAACATCAAAGAAAGAAAGCAATTTGAACTAGTTGATTCCTTTGTATTTTCACGTATCCCAATGCAACAATTTTATTTCTCCAATGCAAATTGAAAATGATTAATGCCTTACTATTGGGTTGTGGAGTCAAAGAATGTGATGACTAGGCTAAGTCCTTGGGGGTGTAAATTCTCTTACTCCCCAAGGCAAGCTAGGTCCACTAGGAAATGCTAAGAGGGTGTAAGCCCTTTTACTTCTCTTAGCAAAACCTTATGCAGCAATATGACCTTCGATGTATGAGCTTGATCCACAAAGAACCTAGGGGTGTAAGTCCTTTTACTCCCTAGGGTTTGTGAAACAAACAAAGGTGAGCTTGGAGGGTGTACGTCCTTGTAGTTCTCCAAGCAACCTTGAGATCAATGATCTTTCACAAGTGAATAAATGAATCTTGGGGAGGGTGTATGCCTTTATACTCCTCCAAGGGTTCATTCTCTAACAATTATGGAAGAAGCAAGAATTTTAGATAACAAGTGCAAATTTTCCTTATCAATTCCAAATAGATGCAAGATCAACCCCTAAGTGACCAAGAAAATTCCATCAACAAGCATGAGAAAAAGCCTCCTAGTGTAGCGCACCACTTTTATCCATCAATAGCAAGAGAAACCATAACAATTGCAAAAGAGAAATGAAATGCTCCAAGAGTAGCGAAAATTTCAGCTAAGTATCCTTCTCCACAAGGGAGAGCTATGTTATGAAATGAGATTCACATGATCTCTATTTATACAAAATGTCTAAAACATAGTTTGTCCACATTCAAAGGGTAAAACATAAGATAAGGGGTCAACAACCCTTATCTTACCCCTTAAACCAAATAATAATATTTAATTTACACTTTTTGCACATTTGAAACCCTAAAATAAGATGATGTCACCCCTTTAGGGAGACGTTTTGACACTTGTAGCAAGTCGTGGGAGTTGGGGAAGCATGGCTAGGCCTCCAAAGGCCACATGTCACTCATCCAAGCTTCTTCTTCATGGTCCAAAGCCTCCTTCCTTCAAAACGTGCGATGTGTCAATGAGTAATACCTCCATTGCCACCAAACCCTAGTCGTAGGTGACGTCAAGCCTCAAAAGGCGACGTTTT
Organism: Picea mariana; assembly: GCA_032191745.1. Lineage (NCBI taxonomy): Eukaryota > Viridiplantae > Streptophyta > Pinopsida > Pinales > Pinaceae > Picea > Picea mariana. The sequence continues at coordinate 15,361 of JASDQU010683396.1, forward strand.
GCCTCTCCTAGGAAAGTTGTTTGGCATGTGAGGGCTAGGTCATGTCTTCCAAGGTGTCTTCTAGGCCTCCGAAGGCAAGTCATCATGATTCGACATGTGGGCCCTTGGCATCCAACCTGTGGGATTCAAGCCCCATGGAAGCCCAAGCTAGGCTTGTTCCTCCAAAACTGTCCACCAAAAAAGGTCCTGCAAAACAAATAGACACGCCCTCCAAGGATCTCAAGTCAAAATATCATGGCAAGTGAAAACCACATCTAATAAACAAGGCACCTAAACATGTGCATCAAAACTACCTCATCAAATTAAACAAATGCTCCAAGACCCTATACAATTGACCAAGTTTAGGTATGGGAGGGGTGTCATAAAAGTCCTATTGGGTAGACCAAAACCCTCAAGTAAGGGATGCTCCCAAGGATGCCCCTTCAAGGTCTTGTWGTGGATGACGAGGTGGATAGGGGTTTAGACTTCATAGGTCAATGAGTTTCATGACATACAAGGGCTYGTATTGTCTCATTTATGGGTGCCTTTGTAGGGGGTGTGCTGCACCTTCTTCCTCAATGCAACCTTTTTCCAAGACCGTTTATTGCCATTTATTAATTAATCAATGATCCAAACACGTGTGCACTCCCAATAGTAAATCGATTAGCTTGGGGGGAAATAACATAGTGTCACTTGAACAAAGAGGTTCACAAAGTGCCATAGGGGTAACCATGTAAAGCGTTGTAACGCACTTGTGTTAGTCTTATATTCAAGCATGATATTTATTATGTGTTTGATATTGTGCAGGTCTTCAATTCTTTTAAGAGAGGCAACTCATCGTTCTCAAGACTTGTCTGGGTGAGCATCTAGAAGGTTTATATTTTAGGCTCTTATCTTTTGCCAGTAACCATCCCCCTGGGCCTTCAGCCCCTTTATCCCATGAAATGAGGTACATGTCCTTCTTGGGTCACTAAAGTCAAAGGGCGTAGAAGAGGGCAATATGATGAAAGTGTAATGAGTGGAAAGTGGTAAGTATGATCGGGAATGGTACGATAACCTCTCAAGGGACCCCCAGTTGCAACCCTTCCCCAAAAGTTGGCCACTTACTAGGAAATCTATGACACTCACCAAGGTGAAACATGGTCAAAAAAATAATGTCCAAGCAGGTGTTCTATAATCAAAAGCAGCTCAAATAAATGTTTAAATGCCTCAAATATTAGGGTGATTACCTGCCACAATACCTGACTTGTATTGCTGGAGCAAGACCCATGTGTTGTCCAGAAGCTAGCTGGTGTGGCGGATGCGCTGGCAATGGATCCAAACTGTGGTGATAGAGTGGGCTTCCATATGTGCAAGTGGATACTGCTAGTCATGTGGTCTCTCGACACTCCATATCTGCAACCTGAGGGTCTCGAGACATCGTCTCCTTAGTTATCCCACAAAATGGGGATAACAAACTCCATTTGCCCAAATGACAAGGCATTTGCTCTTCTCATCCTTTGTTCTAAAGCAAATCATTAAACATACAAAATCACTAATCTGATTTTCAAATTTGTGTTAATAGGGCAGATTAGTGATTTGATCTAGGGAATCCCCCCTTGTGTCGGAGCAGAGTAGGCCTAAAGTGAAGGGAGGTCCTATTGGGGTGACAGTGGATAGAACTTCCAAGAGTTTCCCCTAGCATTTGTACATTGGACGATTTGAACTTATCTTGTATGTGGATATAGGAAGTAACATGAATGTTACATCAGGCCATTTCGTCTCAAATAAGATTAGAGATCAAAAGGTAGCCTCTATTGAGGATGTAGTGATAGAAAATGCCATGCAAGAAGAGATTAATGATGAGATAGGGAGAAGAAGAGAGAATCAACAATGAAAGTGGAATTGGAAACCCTAGCTTTGAAGTCTTCTCCACTTACCCTTATGTTAAGGATCCCTTTAGATATATTGCTCCAATCCATGTTGTGTTGCGATCTATAAGGGTCAATAGAAGAGAGTGTCAATTTTTATGCAACTAATTTCGTCTGAAAATTACTTCCAAGTGACCCAAACAGTAAACCCTAGGGCTGTTATCACTGAATAAATTTACACTGAAATTATGACAGAAAATTACAACAACTGAAATACCAAAATTAGAGAGAAATTATCCATGCACATGAGACACAAAATCTGTTCTATAATCTTTTCAAAATCAGAAATTTTGAGGGAAAAATCAGCCCTCTCAACAGCTCATAAATTCACCAAATTTGAGGACAAATCAGTCCTCTTCAGCAATAACAAAATCAACAAATTACTCGAAAAAAGCTCCTCACTTGCAAACCTGCTAACGTCACTTGTATGGTTTGTTGACGTCAATTGTATAGACTGTATGGACTGCTGATTTCAGCTGTAGAGACCTGTCATCTGCCCAAAATTTTCACGCGTGCGGCTTGTACCTTCTCTCACTCGTGCAGCCCTGCTTTTCCTGCTGTACGACTGTCACACATGTGACTGTACGGATCTGTTCCGTACCACACGTGCGGCTGTATGAACCTGCTGCTTCCACATGTGCTGCTGTACCTTCTCCTCACACATGCGGCCTATCTTCTTCCTCACACACGTGGCTGTCCTCTCACACGTGTGGCCTCTCTCTTGGATGAAAACAAAAAAACAGAATGTCCAAGAAACCCTAGGCCAGATTTGTCAAATTGCAGAATTTCCCTTGTTGAAATCACCAAGCCTCTTAGCGCAAGTGCTCACTCACTTATGCTAACTCCATAATGTCACAATCTCTCCCCTCCTTTTATAGGAGTCCAAAGTGAGTTTAGAAGCCCTTAGCTTACTCTAAGGAGCCCTCCACTAAACTCAACATTAAATTAGAATTCTTTGTTCCTCCATGTGGGTGTGAAACCCCAACACAAGCCACCAAATCCCATCAACAAGCCCATGAAGCCCCAAGCTCCAATCCAACTAATGAAAAGTCCAATGTTGTTCCAACGAAGATTCCCACATGCCTAACACCAAGGCCACTTTTGGGAATACCTCCAGAAGCTACAAAACATCAACATTCCCTTTTAGCGAGGGAGGTATTCCATCCTCCATCCCTTGGAAGTATCTCTGTCTCCCATACTGGAAGTAGCTTTGTTTCTTGCACTGGATCTGCTACCACAACTGCACTCCAATCCTCTTGATTGGCTTCTCCCTCTGTTACAAAAACAAATCCTGCTGTATGGTATGGTCCCTCCTGAGAAGACACGGTACTCCTAGAAGCCTCCCGCTTCTGAGCTTCCTGCCTGACACTATGCTGGACAGTGTCCCAAGAAGAAGAAGAAGCATGATGGTACTGCAACGACAATAGAGGAGGAGTTCACTACTCTGTTTGAGAGGGAGTGTGCCTTAACTATATTAAAGTATTGAAAAGGGTCTTCTATATGCATGTGTAAAATTTTCATATTTGGTGTCTAATGGTTTGGTCTTACATTGATGCACATGAATATATATAGTTTTTAATTAAGTTAGCATGTTTTATGTATATTTTAGTTGATTGGTTCTCATACCCCCCCAAGGCTAGGGGTAAGTAAGGATATGATGTCTTGAGGCCCGCAGGTTGAAGACATGGATTGCTAAGAGCCAGATGAGCAGGAAGAACCCGTCCTTAGTTACCACCCATCACCATTGATCGATAGCAACAGTGTCCACCACACCAGCTTGGCCCACAGGGGACAACAGGTCTTGCTTCATGAGGTAGCAAGTCCGGTCTTGTGGTAAGTGTCATTTTAATAATTGAAGCATTTGAGCATGTTGCAAAGGGTCCTTTCTTGATTATGAAAACGTTTGCTTTGAAATTATACCTTTTGCCTCATTTCACCTTGGTGGTTGATATGGTTTCCTAGTAAGTGGGTCAACCTCGGGAAAAGGGTTGCTACTAGGGGGTCTCCTTGAAGGGTCATCTTACCATTCCTGCACATACTTATCACTTTCCATAACTCTTCCCATTCGTTTCCTCATCTTTTAGGTTTTTGGGCTTAGTGACCCCAAGAAGGGGTTGTGCCTTATTTCATGGGAAGAAGGGGCTAAAGGTCCAGAGGTGTTGTAGCTGGAAAAAGTTAAAAGCCATAAATTTTCCCTCTAGATGCTCATCCTAA
>JASDQU010683396.1:33131-44267 GCA_032191745.1 Picea mariana
CCGGCGCAACGGCAGAGCCCTAGGTGAAGGGATCGTCAGACGCAGTAGTCGTATCTGACGCACCCACACACACACACATGCAAAGAATATAACACATACCCAACAGAATTGTTTGCATGACTTATATCTTAAGTAACAGCTTACTTTGCATAATTCAAGGACTAATATCTCTTATGAACATTGGTTTACATTGCCTTATATTCTACTTTGATTTGGATGGCCCTGACATGGTTCTTTGAGGAACGTCCTAGGCTTTCACCAAGATGTTGTGCCTTTATTGCAGGACTTTGGCACGTATGATGCAGAGCAGTGAGTCATCTAGTGACTTGCCACATTCTAACATGAGCTCTCACATCCTCAAAACCTTGGATGATGGACACATGGGCTTGGTTTGAGCAAATTTGGTCATGATGGCACATAGATGGGTTGAAAGCCCACAAGCTGGGTAGAGTACCCCAAGGCTTATTATTCACTGGATCAGGGACGTTGCAGCAACAGACAACTAGACACCACACAGAGATGAGATGCATCTCCCTCCAGCCTAGACGCAATGCCCTAAACCCTTGACATCATCCTCCATTAGATCATGACATCATCTTCTAGGATTTGATGGTGCTAGGGTTTGATGGACATTTGGGGTACCAGTGATGATTTGGCATGACCATGGCTAAGGAGACACACCATTTCCTTTACTCCACCTTGGGATGATGCCACATGGCCTTTGAAGGCCCTCTCCTAGACTAGGAATGCTTGACGTCACCACACGTGTGGCCCTTATGATGTGTTTTTTGCATTTTAGCATTTTGTAAAGGTTAAATGAGGGGTCAACCCCACTTCTAATTAAATATTGGCATGTTATGTGGACAATGCGCTATGCCTAGGCTCATATATAAAGGCCAGCACTCATTTTCATTTGGAGGATCACAATTCCTCACACATTGTGGGGTAACACTTCTAAAAAGTTCGCTATTTCATCCTTCTTGGTCGTTTTCTCCTATGCCCTATGCTTGAAGGAGGATACTTTGTGGATGTGCTCTCTTGGATGGATATTTTCTGCAATTAGGGTTTTGATGTCTTGATTCTTGGAAGAAGTAAGTAATTTTCTACAATTTTGTCTTTGGTTAATGTTACATGTGTTGAATTGCTATCTTGTTGCAAGTTTCTTTATCTTGTTGAAACCCTAAGAGGGGAACATAAGTGCTTCTTTTCTTCATAAAGTTTTATTTGTCCAAGTTTGTAACGCATCCTTGCTAGGGTTAAATGCCTAAGGCCCAAAAGTGCTTGCACTTTAGGTTTTTAACCCACATTTGATCCTTGACCTAAGTGAAGCTAGAGGAATGAAAAAACGGCACCTAGGGCCCAAACGTGCTTGCACCATGTTAACCCCTAGATTTTCACCCTTGAAAATCTTGAGGGTTAAGAGCCAACATGAACTATTTTGGCTTCCATTCAGAGATTTTCCCAGAGTTTAGCACTTGTGTGAGTCAAAGGTTAGTTCCCATCAGAGACGGGTATATGATCGGTATATGATTGTTTTTGTTTCAGAGTTAGAGCTAGTTTGGTTTCCCATGCATTTGAGAGAGATGTATACATACAACAAGTGCCCCTACTTTTTAGGAGACACTGATTGAGAGACTTAGCTAACAGTTTTGAGCATACAGGGTTGATCCTTGCATGATTCTGAGCCCAATGGCATTTTCCGGGTGACATGCAAGAACTTTATATTTTTAGTAGGTTGAGCTTCAGGCCTCAAACTAAGATTCTGAGTGTGCAGTATTGATCCCTGTGACATTCTGAGTCTTTTGGACCTTTTCCAGGCAACATGCAAGAACTTTTTATTTTTAGCAGGTGGAGCACCAGGGTTCGCATGTCGATTCTGATTGCAGATTTGGAATCCTCTCGGAAAACCGAATCCAATGAGTATGATATCATTGACATGCGAGTACGTTCTATTTTTTGCAATGTTTATTTTTAGACATGTGACACATGGCGGTGTTCTCCTAGTTATTCTAGACATTTTTAACTGTTTCCTAAAATTTAGGAGTCGAACCCTATTTTTAGCAGTTTTTGTTTATAGCAGGGGTGGTTGACTCTAAAGGTGACAAGTGGCAAGGTCAAATTCCGACATGTGGCGGTGATTCAATGTGACATGTGGTGTCTACTTGGTATCATTTGATGAGGGGCACACTTTCCAAAGTTAAAAGCATTAAATGAGTTAATTAATTAAATGGAGGGCGTATGGATGAGGTGGCAAGTGAACTTGGGCATGATTGAGCTAATTAAGGCTTAGTCAATGATAATTTCCCACCAACCGCCATGAATACCAGTTTTCATGCATTAAAAGTCCATTTAAAGTTATATTATTCATTAATGCACATTTAATCCCTATTAAATATGGCACATGTGTTCCCATTTTTGGCTAGGCACATCTCCTTTACCCGTGTCACTTCTCTCTAATCCTATACGTATTATTTTCCCTATTCCCCTTTCCACTCTAATACCTCACTCATGTATGTTTGTTTTATCCTAACTCTACTCTACTTCCTATGTACCCATCCACCTTTCCCACCTGCTTACCTTTTTGACTTGAAGTGTGTCCCCCCTTTTTAAATTAATTAAGTAAAGTGTGTCCCCCCTTTAATTGATTAAAGTGTGTCTTACCAACTAAACCCACTTCCCTTTATACATAACGACTAACCCATGTATGCATGTCACCTTTATCAATTAAAGTGTGTCCCCCATGTATGCATGTCACCATTATGAATTATAAAAGTGTGTCCCCCTTTAATTTTGTAATTAATTAATTAAGTGTCCCCCCTTTTTTTAATTAATTAATTCAAGTGTGCCCCCCTTGTTAACCCCTAGATTTTCACCCTTGAAAACCTTGAGGGTTAAGAGCCAACATGCATTATCTTGGTTGGCATTCTGAGATTCTCCCAGAGTTTAGCACTTATGTTGAGCAAGAGGTTGTTTCCCATCAAAGGCAAGTAAATGATCGATACATGGTTGTCTGGTTCCGAGTTAGACTTGACTTGGTTTCCATACATTTTGAGATAGATGTCTACATACAACAGGGATTGTTATTTTTTAGGAGACACGGTTTGAGTGTCTCTTGACAGTTTGGAGCAGTTCTGAGCATACATTATGAGTCCTTGCATGATTCTAGGCCCGATGACACTTTTCTAGGCAACGTGCAAGAACTTTTTATTTTTAGTAGGTTTTGCTCTAGGCCCTGAATTCAGATTTTGAGAGTGCAGTATTGATCCTTGAGACATTCTAAGTCTTTTTGATATTTTCCGGGATGATGTGGCACGGTTTACTATTTTTAGCAGGTTGAGCACCAGGGCTCGCATGTCAGTTCTGATTACATATTTGGATCCCTTGCGGAAGGACGAGATCAATGAGTATAAAGTCAAGGGCATTCGGACGACTTTCTATTTTCAATTGTGTCTATTTTTAAACAGTGACATGTGGCGGTGTTCTCCCAATCATCCTGGGTGATGTGGACAATTTCCTCAAATTTAGGAACTGGATTCTATTTTTAGAAATGTTTATATTTAGCCAGTACAGTCATCGTCCATGCAGTGCCAAGTGGTGCCCTCAGAGATCGACATGTGGCAAAGCTACAGATTGATGTGGCATCCACCTAGGCATGGGTCACATTTTCCCATGACATGAGAATTTAATAATTAATAATTGAGCTAAAGGGGGGTGCATAACTGCGTCCCATTTCCCGTATATTAGTCCTCACACTCACCTCTCCACTTGCCATGCATCAACTCCATAAAATTTGCCTTTAGTTGAGTTTAAACCGCAATTTCCTGAAAAATAGGAATCCCTAAAAAATAGGACGAAATTCCCCAATCAAGGCTTAATTTTCTAACTAACTTTTCCTCACTCGACATATATTCACTTTCCATGCATTAATTTCCTCAAATTCCTCTTAATTTACTTTTCAATGCAAATTTCCTAAAATTTAGGAAAATCCCTAAAAAATAGGACGAATTTCCCCTTAGCTAAAACCCACTCATTACTTGGCCAAATTTAGCATTCAAACATGCGTTTAATTCCTAATTTATTCTCCCATGCGTTAACTCTCCTATTCTTCACATGAGTTAACTCTTTTTCCATTCCCTCATGCGCATTAATTCCTAAATTTCTCACTCACACTTATTCCCTCATGTGCATTAACTCCTTATTTATTCACACTCCTCTCCTATATATTGGATGCTTAACAGAGGTTCTTGGTCAGTTCTCACAGCAGCAGCATAGTGTGTCTCTCATTCTTCTCTCTCTCTTTCTATAGTCTAGTGGCTCTTCTCTGAGCAAAGAAAGCATTGTACCAGTTGTAAGCTTGCCAAGTGTGGCGCAATCAACCCTCTTGTAAACTTTAGCAATAAAGAAGTGTGTGTTTTGTATTTGAACTTCTCTTCTTGGCGGTATTGTGGTAAATTCTGATCTGATTTATCACTTTCTGAACTGTTTATTGTGATTATTTCGATCTTTTGAACAATTTTCTCTTCTTTTTTCTAGTCTATTATCATTGTGCTAACCCTGCAGGTTCCCTCCAAGCGTTAAATATCACTTTTCCTCATCGTTTTGGGCTGCCTTTACACGCTGTCCAAGACAAACAGCTTGCTGCTTTGTAGGTTTTACAGCAGAAATCAGACCTAAAGCCAGCAGCAAGGCGCTTTACTGTGCCTGGGGACTCCCCCCCAGAGGCTAGCAAGCACTAGCCCAAACGGAGAGGGGTTTTGCCAGTGACAATTTGGGGCCATTACTCCCTTAATTAGCCAGGTTTTCATCGCTGTCCTAACACCATTATCAGCTCAATTGGAGGGTGGAAATTTGTGCTAACAAATTGGCATTGTTGTCGAGGAACGACAATTGGTGAGTTTTTCCTTTAATTGTTTTATTTTTTCTAACTCACCTGGCGACTCCACAGGATACAGGGACAACTCCACAAGGGAACTTACACAAGAAGATCATCCGGTTTCGATTCCCTCACAAGGTCTAGTTCTGAGCTTGAAGTAACTCTAACATATTTCCGGAACAAGACTATCATTTCACCAAGAACTCCTCTCGAAGTTGGTAAGCGTAAGAGTTCTTAGGTAAGTTCTTTTCAACGAGCACTATGGTGAGTGTATCTTCGACATCTTCATCTTTCTTTTTATTTCCATCTCGAGCTAGTAGTAGGGTAGAGCATTTGTGCTTGTTTCTATATGAGATTAACAATATGGCCGCAGCTGTGAGGCCACCAGTGAGGTGGAGATTTTCTTCTTTTGACCCACTAAGCTTTGTTGCATGCCCAGATTATCCTCATGACTTACCTGCACATAAATGGATTAAATGCTTACCTTTGTTTGTAGGAAGGTCGGGAGAATCAGTTGAAGACCACTTGGCTGCTTTTTCAAAATTGTTGGATGATTTTGAGGTGGAACACGAGGATGTGGCGATGAGGATGTTTGTGTCGACCCTTGAGGGGGGGGCACAAACATGGTACAAATCCCTTCTGGATACCTCCATTGATGGATGGGATTCGTTCCAAGAGAAGTTTACTGAAAGATGGGCGAATAAGCCAGACAATTCTTCCTCGATTAGTGCTTTTACTCGTATTAAAAAGAATGGGGATGAAATTGTCACTGATTTTAATGCTTGTTTTTCTAAAAATTATTATAAATTTCCTATTACTATAAGGCCTAATGATGCTTGTGCTTTGATTTTTTATCTTGAGGCATTTGATGGCATTTTGGGTATTTTTCTCAGGAATAAGGAACCTCGAACTCTGGAGGAGACCCAGGTTGTTGCTATTGAGTTGGAAAGAGATTTTATGGCAGCCTATGGATTCATTTCGATCCATGACTTTCAACTACCGATTATTAAAGCAGTGCAGGAAGTCTGTGTTATTGAAGATGAACCACAACTTGCACTGTATCAAATTCCCAGAGATGAACAGGAGGGTTATAGCCCAATCTTAGATGATCCAGAACCAATAGTTGCACCATTTGAGTGACATGCAGAGTTCCAAGAAGATGAAGGTGAAGATTTGAGTAATCAAAAGTGTTCATTGGTTCCTCCCATTAGTGAAGATGAAAAGTTTCAAAAGGAGGAACCACAGGTTAACCAAGTTGAGATCAGTCATCAAGAGTTTCCATCCTTGCATATCACAATAGTGGTTCAGGAACAGCTTGATCAGACAACATTATAGCAGGAGGAGCCACTTTTGGTTCAACCAAAAGATGATGTCCCTTTCACTTTGCCTCTGCATCATCTCTAAGTTGTACCAGCATGATGCTCTGCATCATATCTAAGTTGTACTAGCATGATCATATCTAGCATGATGTGAGTCACCTGCATCATCTCTAAGTTGTATGATCATATATAAGTTGTACTAGCATAATGTCAATGCATCATATCTAAGTTGTACTAGCACAATGCGTCTCGGGACATCTATATCATATCTAAGTTGTACTAGCATGATGTTGAAGCATCATATCTAAGTTGTACTAGCATGATACACATCAGCAATCTGTCAAACTGGACCATTCTCCACAGGAAGAATGTCTATCCATCAGCACTCCCTCCCAACCGAGGAAGTCATCTCCTTCCTTTCAACCAGGGGAGCAAGCTCCACGAGTCTCAGCTTGTCCCTCAAGTATGCAAACTTTATCTTGGACAGAGGCTTCGTCAAAATATCAGTTGTCTGCTCATCGGTGGAGATGTACTGGAGAATCACTTCTCCCTTCTAGACTTTATCACGAAGAAAATAGTACTTGATCTCAATGTGCTTCGACCTGTCATGGAACACGGGGTTCTCTGAAAGCTTCACACAACTCTAATTATCACAATGTATCACAGTCGAATCCAGCACCTGATCAAATAGTTCAAAAACCAACTTACAGAGCCATACTACTTTCATACAAGCATCACAAGCTGCAATATACTCTGCTTCTACAGTGTTGGGTCCAACATACTTTTGTTTCCTGCTAGCCCATGATATCATAGCAAATCCCAAACTGAAACATACACCAGAAGTACTTTCTATCATCTCCACTCCTTGCCCAATCTAAATCAATAAATCCATGCAGTTGTATATCATTGTTTGAGGCATATCTCAAACCATAGTTTAGCGTCCCACAAAGATATCTCAAAATATGCTTCGCAGCTATCCAATGCTCATGTCTAGGACTCTAGGTTCCACCTAGCACTAGCTCAACGTGTTCACAGTAAAGCAAATGTTCGATCGGGTATTCAACAAATAAATCAATGAGCCAATCAACTGTCGGTATAGGGACGAGTCCACTAGATCAGAATCAGAGTCTCTCAACTTCCTCATATTTATCAGCATGGGAGTTGCCATGGATTTGCAATCCATCATCCTAAACTTCTGAAGGATCTTTTCAACATACTTCCCTTGCCCTAGGAAGATTTCACCACGCTTCTGCCATACTTCTAGTCCCAAATAATAGTGCATGAGACCAAGATCCTTCATATCGAATTCAGAGGCTAGCTCCTTCTTACACTGAATAATGAGAGGCTCTGCAGCTTTTGGAAACAAATCATCAACATATAGTAGTAGGATCACAGGTGCATGTCACAACCTTAGGTTTGGATCAGCATAGCTCTTGGAAAATCCAAGTCTCGTCAAGTAACTGTCAATTCGTTCATACCAAGCTCTTGGAGCTTGCTTGAGTCCATACAAGGCCTTCTTTAATCTGCATACATGTGTATCTCTCGGGTGTACCTTAAAACCTTGAGGTTGCTCTATGTATACTTCTTCCTCAAATATTCCATTTAGAAAAGCGGTCTTTAAATCCATCTGATGTAAACTCCAACCCATGGATGCTACAAGAGATATGATGGCTCTAATAGAGGTATATCTGGCAACTGGAGCAAACATCTCATCAGAGTCTTCTCCCTCCTGCTGGGAGAACCCTCTAGCCACAAATCTCGCCTTGTATTTATCGATACTCCCATCTACTGTATCCTTTATCTTGTAAACCCATTTTGAAGTTACTACCGACTTTCCTTCAGGTCTAGGCACAATATCCCATACATCATTTTTCATGATGGATTGATATTCTTCCATCATAGCTTCTTTCTATTCTTTCTTCTTGACTTCTTCCTCAAAGGTGGAAGGTTCTGCATTGACAAGACTTGTCGTGAGTGCAGCATAACTAGAGAATCTTTTGGGCTTCTTGCTTTCCCTAAAGATGCCACTGGGAGCTTTATGTCTTTATGCTTCTTGTAAGGTGGATTCTAGCCATGTTGGTCGTTTCTTGTTCTTGGGTACAACAATTGGTTCTACTGGTTCAAGTGGTTCATCTGATTCTTCATTGGCATGTTCTGGTGGACATGTACTTTCTTCCTTGGGGTCTTCATATTCTTCTTCATCATTGGAATCTATGGGATCTTCTATAGATTTCTTGAAGGCAATCTTCTCATCAAAAGTTACGTCTCCGTTGATTTCAATCTTTTGTTGCCCTGGGACATAGATTCTGTAAGCTTTTAATGTATCACCATATCCAACAAATATGCCCTTCTTTCCTGAAGGTTCCAACTTCTTCCTTTTGTCCTTGGGAACATGGATATAGACAGGACACCCAAAGATCCTTAAGTGTTCCACACTTGGCTTATTTCCTTGGAGCCATGTTCTTCAATATACGATGAGGACTTCTATTTTGAATATATACAGTTGTCATAGTTGCTTCTCCCCATAGAAACATGGATAGATTCTGGTCATTCATGATTGCCTTAACAGATTCTTCAATGGAACGGTTCTTTCTTTCTGCCACACCATTCTGTTGAGGATTATGTGGGACAATTAACTCCTTCCTGATCCCAGCTACTTTACAAAAGGCAACGAGTTCCTTGGAGGTGTATTCTCCTCCATTATCAGATCTTAGCGTCTTGATCTTCTTATTTATCAAGTTTTTTACTTCAATCTTGAATTCTTGGAACTTGCCAAATACTTCATCTTTCGTTTTTATCAGGTACATCCAAGTCTTTCTTGAGAAGTCATCTATGAACGTCACATAGTAAAGAGAGCCTCCTAGAGACTTCACTGGCATAGGACCACATACATCTGAGTGTATCAAATCCAAGATCTCCTTGGATCTATTCTCAGTACTTGGGAATGGCTTCTTAATATTCTTCCCAAGTGCACATCTTCTGCAAATACCTTTGTGTACTGATTGTAGTTCTAGTATGCCTACAACCATCTATTTTAGAGACGGCAATGCTTGATAATGAAGGTGAGCATACCTTCTATGCCATAACTCACTAGGATTGAGTTCATCATGTACAAGAGCATGAGCATTTTGACCTAGGAGTTTATACAATCTTCCTTCACGTATCCCAGTAACTCTAGCATCTTCCATTTTTTAATCTTTAGACCATACAAGAACTTTTTCATCGACAAAAGCTATTCTATCTCCTTTGTCTTCCAAGCAAGAAATAGATACTAAATTCTTTTTCAAACCAAGAACATATAAAACATTGTTAAGATGAACATTGTTACCTGATTCCATTTTGATAGAAGCTTTTCCCAATCCTTTGACTACATAAGAGTTATTGTCTCCAAGTTTCACTTTATGAGAGGTTTCATTTTCCTTTATGCTTGAGAGATTTTCACGATCACTAGTCATATGTCTTGAAGCTCCACTATCAATCAGCCACATGCCATCTTCAAAGGATCCTCTAACAGTTGAGTAGTAGAAGAAATATGTTTCTTCATGATTGGCTTTCTTTGAAGGTTCTTCATCACTGGCAGCTGACGCATGGTGTCTTTCCTTTCTCTTCTTTGCTAGTTTAGGGCAATCCCTTTTGTAGTGGCCATAATCATGGCATCCGTAACATTGTAACTTTGACATATCTCTCTTATGATTGAATTTCTTTTCTGAACCAAATCTTTTCTTACCTCCATGTCTCTTGAACTTTGTTGCATAGGCTTGAGCATCCTCTTCCTTTTGAGATCTTCCTTTTGAGTTTATCCTTGTCTCTTCTTGTGAGCAACAGGTCCTATTATCGCTCAGTTTGTAGGATAGGTCTAGTAGCTTGGAGGTAAAACTCAAACTGGCATAACAGGAGCTTCCCCACCCATTGTCACCTCAATGGGGAGCTCTTTCTATTCAGGGTGGCTAATCCCAAGGGAGACGTCCCTAGTAATCTGGGGTTCTGAAAGGTCTTAAGGTTTAAAGGATCAAGATGAGGGTTTCCTTTCACAGATTACTGCCAAAGTGATAGTCAAAGAAGGTATTCCACTGATAAGGGCACCTGTTTGCGAGACAAGACCAATAAAACTAGAACGTGCAAGCAGTGGTTAGTACTTCAATTTCTAATGACTATCTTCAATATATATATATGAGCAATGATAAATGTAATTATTGACGAAGTCAATGATTGCAAATAAAGACAAAAGGCTTATAATACTTCTTCAATAAATACAAAATGATACTTGCATTCAATGTATAAAATCAATCCTTGTATTATCACAATGCAATAAATGTGCTCACATATATAATGTTGCTGCGTCAAACTTGCTAAAGGGTGACGTCAGCCCTACTCTAGGTTAGTTTAGGCTAGACAATAGAGTGGACGTTTTGCTAAATAAGCTAATGAAATTGCTCAACACCTCTATGGCTATCAATAGATGACCTAGCCGCAAGTTTTAGACCAAACAAGAGTTCAAATAGGGCAAGATGTCATCAGCAAATTAGGGTTAGTAGAATCGCTAGGGTTAGTTAGGGTTTTAATTCAAGAAAGTTTGAAAGATTGTTTTAACAACAAAAACTCAACGTTTGCAAGTTTTAGACCAGTGCCTTTGGGTATTATGGAGTCAAGGAGAGAGACTAATGGCTTGGGAGAATCTAAATCTAAGGACGGGAGAGTTAGGCTTTGTAGTGCTGCAAAGGCAGGGCCACAAAGTCAAAACCCTAAGGGGAGGAGGCTCATTCCGGTGGTGCAAAAGCAAGGCCTCATGCTCCTCCCTCTTTCCTTAGAACTCTTTGGCAAAACGGCTAGCTTCAAAATATAAGTCTAGGGCTGAAAAGTGTTGTTTGGGGGCAAGGCTTTTCAAACCCTAAGGTCAAAACCCTAGGTGTAAACTCAATTAGGCCTAGGACGTCTTCCTCCTTC
>JASDQU010683397.1:13197-31216 GCA_032191745.1 Picea mariana
AACCTGAAGGTCTCAACAGTCTAAACTAACCACCACCCACAAGTTCTTCCTCAGATATTATAGCTCTCCAAACTTCGTCATGAAAAGTATGAGGCATCAATATCCTTACTTTAGATCTAATGTTATAGTTCAGGCCATACACAAACTTGTTGACCCATAATTTGTTTGTATTCAAATGTGGTGCAAATATTGACAATTCCCTGAACCTAGTGTAACATCCCGCTCTTGCACGCACTGTGCGAACTTATTCTTTGAGGACACTTTATTGCAAGTGATCCGGTTTATTATACTATTGGTCGTTGATTATGATTATGAGGCATTATGGATGCGATTATACATTAGTTCATTGTATTTATATAGACAGGTGCTATTTACTCGGTTCTCCTGAGAGTGTAGGATTTTGGACCTCGAGGATGCAAAGGCATCGATGAGACCCTTGGACTCTAGACCGAGTCAGGGAGTGGACTATTGGGGTTTGATTGTTGTATATATGACCTATGTGCATCTGATTAGATGTTATGATTATGGATTTTATTTCTGACGTGATTCGTTGATGATGCAAGCTAACGATAGCTTGCCGACCAGACTCACATGTGGAGTATATGGGTCACGCACGACTACCAGAGACGTTGAGGGAGAGGTGTGGAAAGCAGCCTTGCCACAACCTACTAGAACTCCCGTTGTGGCTCGAACTGTAGGTTAACGACTACCTAGTTCGAGAAGACCCACGATGTCGTGAGGGAATACTGTGACAGTCGCTCACGATGATTCTAAGGGGCATGAAATAAGGCAGGGGCCTTATTCCTTAGAGGCCCTTAGTCTCCCACAAGATCACTTGACGGAGTATTGACTCCAGGGGTTTTTGATGTCTACCAAGTCAATCAAGAAGCAAGTGGCACCCTTGGATCACGTAGTGCATCCTGAAGGGCACGTCGCGCAAGAAAATGGAATGAGGCAAGTGGCACCCTTGGAGCACGTTGTGCAAGGGAAACAGAATGAAGCGAGTGGCACCCTTGGAGCACCTAGTGCATCCTGAAGGGCACGTCCCGTTGCTAACTAATAAGTGAATAAACCTATATGTCCTTAGAAGGAATAATGGGATAAGAAAGATTTAAAAACAATTTCCTTAATAAAATGTCGCCCAACCTAGGAAAATAAAATATAGGTCTAAGTGATACTTGTGGAAAATAATAATAATAATAATAATCATTAAACTTGTGAAAAAAAAAGGGGGGTAAGAAATTCGATTAAATTATTAAAATCAAATTTTATTGACGGATTAATTTTATTTTTTTTAAAAAGCAGAATTGATTGTTTGTTACATATGTTAATTAAAATTTTTAACTAAAAAGAAAAAAGGGAAAAATGTTAAAGTCTACACTTGCTAATTTGAGTTTACATAAAAAGGGAAAGAGGGAAATTTAAAAGAATTAGGAAACTAAGGGAAAAAGGGGGAAACATAAAGAGAAAGGGAAACATAAGGAAAAGCAGAATGACTAACTTAGCAAGGAATCTTGCCTTTAAGAACTTTCTAAATTGAACTCAACTAGTACTTTAGTAAGGGGGTAAGTCATTAAAATGTGTAAGGGAATATGGGGACACCTAGGAGCGATTCTAGGAATGATTTTAGGTGGGTGAGGGAAATAGGAGTAATTAAATAATTAATGAAATTAATTTATGGCGCAACGAACGGGTTGGGTGACACATGTACGAGGAGGATTTTTTCTGAAATAAATTATTGAACAATAAATTAAATGGGAAATTGGGAAAGAAATGACTTAGAAACTCTTTATAAAGGAGGGAGGAGTTGGAGGATGGATCACTTCGGTTATGCGTAATGTTACGCTACAGAATTTTAGACTTGATTGACTTATCTTGTGGGAGTTGGGATACCCATCTCAGTGAGGAGTGGTAGCTCGACCTTGTGAGGCAAGTTGGGAGCTAGTTGTTCTTTGGTTTAGTGTGCATGGCCCCTTTGTGGCTCGGGGGGCTAAGGGGGAAGAAGAGTACCCCTAGCATTGGTTGGGAGGTACCGGTGAAGTCTCATCGGTTGGAAAGTGGGAGATTCACAGAGTGCATGGGACAACGACTCAGAGCTGTCACCTTGGGCTATGGTACGCTTGCTTTTATTCTGCATGGTAGATTATTGTTGACCTTATGCTTTCATTTCTTTACTTTTAACTATGTAAAGAAGGTGTTTGACTTAGCATTTAATTGAGAACTTAATTTCCCCTTAGCCTTAAGCTCATTGTTTGCTTTATTCTTTTGGAATTTGATCCCTGAATGTTGTGACTGTCCTATTGGTTTTATTTATTTGTTGTGAAGAGTTGTGCTTTTATGTCATCCTCATCCCTAGTTCGTCAGTCCATGCCTGAGCAGTCGGATAGGAGCCAAATCGACAGTCATCACTTTGGTGCATAACGACCTATAGATTCTAATTCCCTGCTTTTTTGTGCATGGATGGTGAGCGAAGGATGTTTTGCCCAGCCGTCTACCCCTATTGATTGTTCCAAGTTGAGTGATTGTCTTGCGCCTTGTTGCAATCGATTACCTATGCAATTTTTTTTTTCCCTTTCCACAACGAACCGCTTGTGATTCTCTACGCTTGATCTCTACATTTTTAATTCCCTTCCCAGCAATAATTTAGTTTGTGTTGATACTTTTCCTAGCAAATTTATTGGGTGATTTATTTTTTTTATATATATTTGGTCTGCGAATATTTACCCTGTGATGGTGAAGTTTTCTCTACCTATGGCTACACTGGTTTGCGATTTAATTCTTTTCTCTGCATTTCTGGATTGTATTTATACCTGCGTTTAGATTTATCCATGATTTTACCCACGAATCCATAAAATTACCGTATCCCTTATAGTAGAACCTTGCCAGTGATTTCAATTGTTACCTTGCATTTTTTTTTTCATTTAACTGACATTCAATTCATGCTATCAATGGTAACGAATATTATCTGAATGTGTTGATATCTGACTGAGTCTTGATACCCGTCTGCATTTCCACCTGGAGGGATGAGTCTACATTTTTCTTTATATATCTTTCATTTCCTATCATTGTATTCCAGTTGTTTATTGCTATCACAGTTAAAGTTTGTTATCTCAGTGAATTGTTCTTGATGCATCTCAGTGATTCTTGTAAGGAAGTCTTATACCAAACACAACAATTCATTTTTGGGCATCCTACCCATCTATCGACTGCTAATTTAACCTTCTATTTAATTGCAAAATTTACCCATGCAATGTCTGCGATTCTTGATAGCGAATCCAATTACTGTTCATTCCTGTAGTGCGAATGCTTTAGATGACGATCTTACCATTCCTAGCACGTGATTTTATTACATTTATGATGGCGTTAACTGTTACTATTTATATTTGCGTTATCAGTTGATTTGATGGTCTGCATTTGAGTACAAGTTTAGACAATGATTATGTTGATGACTATGTGAACTAGTGACCGTGCAATTGTTTGATTAGACAACGAATCTGTTTTTGACTGTGTAAATGGGGGACGGGGTATTGCAATTATTTAGAAAATGAATTCCGTTTTTTTTTTACTGTGTAAATGGGGGATGGTGTATTTGCTTGTATTTAGACATTGAAATCCGCTTTACAATTGCCTTACAAGACCTTTACCTTACGGCCACATCCGCATGGTTGTAATTTCAATTAATTATAATACATGACCGTTACCTTACAACCATATAATGACTGTGATTACTTGGAGATTTAATGAGTTACCAGACAGCCACAACCGCATTAATTGGTTGGGCGATTCATGGTTTCTTTTCATGACAGTGTAGTCCCTTATTTGACTCTGCGTACAGGTTAGCGTATTCTTACATAACATTTTTATTACAACGTTCTAACCCCTAGCATTTAAAATAATGTTTTATATAGCTTGAATGCCTTTGGGTCAACAATTTTTTTGCAGCCGTGTTAGTAATAGATATGAAATGTACATAGGGATATGTGCAACGATTTTCATAATAGTGTGGTAATTATGTTGTACCAAAGTATTACTAAAGTTGAAAGAGAGATTTACTCATTGATATCTACGCCCTAACAGTTTTAATATGTGGACAGTTTGTTGATTATGGACCGCATTGACAGAAGTCTTGATTGTATGAAACACACTTTTAATGAACAACCTTTTTGAGCGATTTTATTCACAATGAGCATATCTTTATCTTTGTAGACAATGCTTAAATAAAAGTAATTATTATCTGACTAAGTGTTTATTAATGGTATATATGACCGTGTGTGTATGTGACAGCGTTTATTTTCTTCCTTTTTGAATTTCATAGCGATAAATTTTCTTATGGTTAACGACGATATCCTTTATATATTAACCATTATCCTTTTGCTAATTTTGTTGGTTAAATATTAACCATTATCTTATTTGCTAAATTTAGTGGTTAACGTTTATATGTCATTGTTCGATATTTGTGTTAACCTTTCTCAATGATATCTCTTATTGGTATATCGGTATGATAACCGTTATCTGTATATTTTGAATTATTGTAATATAGTTGTATTAACCTCTATCTTGTATTAACCTATATCAACAATATTTCCACTGTCCTTATTTGCTAATTTGCTTTTATAGATATGTACCTTAATAATTTTTTTTATTATGTACAGATTGATTGTGACACAAGGAAATTATTGTGTGGTATGAAGGTCATAGTCGTCTGGTTGACTTGTCGATTGGGGGCTAGGGTTTGTCATCAGGTGTTTAGATAGTTAACTTGATCTCCTAGCGCGTCGATTACAGCTTGTGTTGAGGGTCCAGTTATGTTGTTGCGCCAGGGTTGTTGTCACGCCTATCGCCTGGGGACGGCATGATCCCTAATGAGGGGATTATGGCATGCCCTATTGGATAGAGGCGAATGATAACTTGGTCGGGGTCTGTGCTTCCTGTTGTGGGTGTTGTTGATTGTTGTAGGTTGTTGTTAGCACTTGGGTTGCTATGCGTTCATACATTTTCTTTGCACACCATTCAGGTTTTAGTTATTGGTCGTCGAGACCATTGTGTCGGGAATGTAGATGTTGTCCCTTAGTCTATAGGTGTCATAGTGTTTGTGTCAGGCGGGTAGTCGTTTCTATCTTTCCTAGAATTCTGCATGTTCCACCCAGTTGCTCGATGTGATAATGTTAATTCATTGTTGTTTGTTTCCTGATCTATGTGCATGGTGTTCATCATCGGTTGCGTGGTTCAATTGTTGTCGTTGTTACCTTCATTCCTTAAAAAAAAAAAATTGCACTTTATGCTTCGTCGGTAGTCACAGTTGGGGGTCATTACATATGGTATCAAAGCGGGTTCAACCAGCGACTTGGGAACAATTCGTCTTTCGTTGATATGATATTTGATTATAATGTTTCTAATTAAGTTGACTTGTATTTTTGTAAGTAATCATGGTTAAAGGACGTCGCGGAGGCAGACGAAGGGATGCTAGGGGAGGAGGTGCGACACCTCCAGTAGCATCCATGCCTAGGGGGTTGTTGACGGGTGAAACAGTCCGTCCGTCAACTGGGAGAGTGGAACCAGTCTGGGGTTGTCTAAATAACCTAAGCCATTTGGAATGGACCACCCTGACGAGTTAAACGACTCCGTTGGCCACTCTAAGGTCTCCTAAGAAAACCAAAGAGAGAATTGATCTGAGCTAAGTAATCTAAACTAACGAAACTAGAAACTAATAAAACAAACTAAAATCAACTAAAACAAACTAACTAAATAAATAAAAGAAATTAAACTAATTAACTAAAAACAAACAAACTAATATTACACTAATCTAATTAAAACAAACTACTAAATAAATTAGAACTAAATACAACTATTCTAATTATTATAGACAATCTACTTATTATTATAATAACTCAAATCAACTATCTAATTATCAGATGTAATATTACTTATTCACAAATGTACACTATGAACAACCTACAGATTTATTTAAAACCTGCAAAACTGATATATTTTCTGCCCTAAGACAGCCAAGAATCTTTTTGATTTTTTTATAATTTATGAAAAAGAAATAAACATTACTGAAATTAAACAACCTAATATATTTTACTGAAATTAAACAATCTAATATAAATCTAATTAAAATTATATCTAAATTAAACTACTTAATGAAATCAGTAAACGAAAACTAATTGACCTGAAACGCTCCAAGTCTGCCCTGTGTGTGATGACTTCTAAGCTGGTCGGAGGAAGAAATTCGCACCAATTAACCCCAAAGCTTCTCATAAATGATTTTCTATGCTGCTTCTTGAAGTGTTTTACAGGACAAACAAGACATAAAAGAAAATCATCACAATCTTATGATTATAAATTCCTGCAATAAGGGAAACCTGTTATGAAAGAAACTTATATATAACAATTCAATCTATGAAGAAGATAAACCTGTCATTCACAAACTGAATTAACAATTGTTATGTCTTTTATCTATTTGGAAGAGAAAAGATATGGAGAACAGTGATCAAAATTATATCATTTGCATTTGATTTAGATAGCTAAATTAGTCATAAATCATACACAAATTTGATATACAAGACATGAAACAAAATGTTGATATATTGAAAAGCTAAAGCTGTGACAAAACATCAATTCTGCTCCTGTTTGCATTAGAGTTTCATATCCTTGTTCTCCCACGAATGAGGATGAACATTATTACAAAAATCATAAGTTTATATAAGTTTCACCACAGGGTAAAACATCCCTGTGGATAATCATCAAACAGTTTTACATAATCTGGGAAAAAATCCCAAAATCTACTAAACTAAGCAATCTAAAATGCAAGTGAAATACTTGAGATATCCTCCAACTGCTCATCAACTCATTTGCAATTCGAATTTACCTACAATAGGACACAAATATCAAATTAGAAGGATATTTCAGTAACAAAATACAAAAAAAAATGATCCTACAGACTTAGCTACAGAATCATCTGATTCTGTAGCTAGTCTTAAAATAGCACACAAGACCAGATAGCAATCAAATAAAATAAAATCCAATCATCTTTTTAATAATCCTCAAAACGAATTACTAATAATTCAAGTGAAATTATCATTTAGATCAAATCATCACAAAATAAATGCAATTGAAACAGAGTAAAGAATGCTCTGTTTTTAGTTACCATAAAACATGGTCAAACTTTGACAAGCCTGTTTCGAATTAAATGAAATTAAACAATGAATCAAATCGAATGAGATACGATATAATCGTAATCAAAACAATCATAATCGAACATAATAGTAACCATATCAAATAAGATTTTCCACAACATAACTATAATCGATATCATTGAACACAAAATATATGTTACAGCTATAGCAATATACATGGATTTCATGTCGTTTCAATCAATAGGCTGTAGAGATTAAGCACAAGATTCATTCTGTTTCGATCAAATACAGGAAGGTTGTTACGATATACATCAAAATGAAACATGCATAACAGTATTGACCAAAAATCATCATCGATTTCAATTGCTGGGTGTAACACAGTCAAAATCGAACAACATTGATAACCATAACCTAGGCAACAATCAAATAAAATCGGGTCTGAGCTAATTATAGAACAATTCATCATCCTGGGCATGATCGTTTTGTCTTACAAATCCATTCGTAACAGAAAATACATTGTCATTCCAACTCACAAAAGAATAGGGTCGACTGGCCTCAACGAATTGACTGGCTGGAAGTCGGATGATTGTTACGATTTGTATCAATTCTCGATATAAAACAAAACCTTTTTTTAAACAAAATCCAAACCGTATCCAGGCTGGTCAAAGCGATATGTAAATGAAATTGTAACAGATAACCATGTGTCTCATAACCAATTCATATCACAGCATAAATCGTGTCTCAAGGTTTGAAATGCAAAACAACTTGTCTATAATAAATACAACAGAACATTCAATCGCAACTAATTTAACACAATCAAATCCATTGTTATGATTAATAGAATCAAGACCAAATCCAGCAACAAAATTCAATTTACCAAAACAAGTTATATGCAGCGATGCATGTTTATGTAACAGAGCAGGTCGATGATGTACACAGAGTTTATGAATGTGCCATATAAATGGGTGAAAGTTATACCAGCGAGGTTGCTGAGGCTATGCCAATTCCGAATTGACAATTGTCGTGGCTGACTCGACATTCTTGAACATAATTAAACCCGTTGTTCGCTGCTTCTTGTCAGTGGGTTGCACCTTCGCATTACGACCAGTGAGCTTTTCCACTTGATCTTCCAAAGCATGGATTCTGGATTGCAAAATCGACACATCTAGGTAGTATCTCTCCAATCATAAACCACACTGATTGCATGGGGGAACAGCTGGTTGAGTAGATGGGGGTTTTGATGAGTCACCGAGGGCTCCACGAGGTAGTTCAATGCCAGGAAAGTTAGGATCATCTCACAAACAAGGTGGTAAATTCTTGACAAAGTCATATGCAGGTTTGTCACACAGACCCTCTGAGTAAGGATACTCGTTTGCGAGAAAACGTTCAATCTCTGAATCGGAATCTTCGCTAACCATGATAGGCTCAGAGTTGACAGGGGTTTTAGGTTTATTTCTCGCCATGCGAGAGATTAACCGAGCGTTTTTCTTGCCTTTAGAATTAGCATTAGTTTTAGCTTTAGGTTTTCTGGTTGCGGGTTTAGCAATTTCGACCTGTTTGGTCACAGCCATAGGCAAGTTCGTAGGTGGGTCGGGTAGAGGTTTGGGTAGAAAAACGCTGTAAGGCACAGGGGGATAGGCTGGGTTTGGGTCACCATAGGTTTATCAACCTGTGGAGGGTTTGATTCTTCAAATCCATTATGACTGAGAAAATCATTCCAACAGTCACGACGTAACCCCAACTCATAAACTACAATCATTTTAATCAACCCGAAATGGAAGAGGCTGGTATCGGCCTGGTTGCGTTTGTACCTTTTAGCCATCTTAAATAGACTTCTATGCAGGTAGTGGGGCATACTAAGTTCGAAACCCATAAAAACCATCAATAGATGAAGGTGACACAAGAAAATGAACCCGTACCTGCCCTCGCAAGTAATGAATTGCTTGATTATCATTAGGAGATCGTGCCAGCGTGGTTTTAACATTTTTGCAGGCAAACCTTTGTCACAGGAGTTCACCATTCGAGATTGGAATAACAATGTCCACGGGACATCATCCACCTTGCAACTCTTCGACCACTTCTGTCCAGTAACAGGAAGACTAGTTGCCGAGCCAAGAAACTATTCATTAATCTCAAGTTGCACATCTCCAACTTTGGCTCGGCAGCCATCGAATGATAACGCAAATTGCTGAGCCACGCTAGGGTTATAACCATCGAATTTCCTTATGAATGGGAGCCACCCGAATTTTTCCAAGTCGCTATAAGCGCCATCAAACATTAGCAATGCTTGCCACCCGTTGGGCTCGGCCCTGACGACTGGAGCCATGGCTTCTGTGCATAGTAGGGTTTGAATCTAAAAATACAATACACAAAGTCGAAAATCGTTACGGCTAACAGCTGCAGCGCTCAAAGAGGAATGGATTAATTGTATGCGTGCGAAGGAGGTGGGATTACCACCGCCATGCAGGATAATAATGGCACAGTACAGTGTTGTTCCATCCACATAAAATCATTTAAACCATATGAATCGGCCAACCGGATAGTTTGGGCGGTGGTCAATGTATCAACTTGCCATATTATTGTTTGAAACCACGAACATAGAATCAAACCTACAATTAACACGTGCCATATCATATGTTATATCAATGGATAAATTAAAACCATTCAATCAAAACCCAAAGTTAACCAACGCACCATCGTATTAATCATTAAATAAAAAACAAACATTTAATCCAATGTTAATCCAATCGTGCCATTGCATAAATTCAGACTATCAAACCAAAATTTTACCCGATCGGGGTTTCATAACTTCAAACCTTTGCCTTGCAAACTGAAATTGAAACTCATATATTGATCATGCGCTCATAGCATAGTAATCAAAGTCTTATAAATCATTATGACAAAATATCTCATAAAATTGATAAGTCAAGAGCTCAAAACAATAAGGATCATATCATATATAAAACCAAAATCAATCATGACCCTTATAGAATCAAATGTAACCAATAAATTTGCATGMYCAATGGCTTATTAATCAAGTAAATCCAAATGYGCAATCAAAGTAAGWGTAGGCCAAGGGACATAGTTTGAAAGAACCCTTTGCAKTCATATGATAAAMTAATGGTAAAGTGYYCTTCARAAAATTAATAAAAGACAACGACAGTCCAAACAACGATGGAGGGGTTTTCACACTTTCAGTTGTGAAAACTGAATCGAAACCAAATTGCAATTGTCGCAAAAAATGAAACAAATTTTTAGTTGCAAAATGCGACGATGACTTGTCGTTTAGAAGGCAATTAGGTGTAGGCAACTTTTTTTAGGGCAAATAAAAAAATGAATTGGCTGCCAACAGGGGTCTAACCCCCAGGGAGACGAACAGGTTGTCGAGCAGGAGCAGATAGTGGTGGGTGATGTCGTTGGGCTGATGAGGTCTTTTTAGCGGATGTCGAAGACACTGATTATTCGTTTAGATAGAGATGAGGCTATGGCACCGGCACCCCTTGAGGGTCCACGACGCGCTCCGGTTGGTACTGGTAGCATTCACCGCGAACTCAAGAAGGTCAAATTTCCTAAGTTCTTTGGTGCCCCGGATGGCGCAGCCGCTGAGGCATGGTTGGAGAATATGGCGATGTGCTTTTCACTTTGCGACTATACCTCCAACATGAAGGTCCGCATGACGGTCTTTCAACTGAAGGGGAGCGCTCTTCTTTGGTGGAAGATGCTCCTTCCATAATTGAACATGACCTTCAAAGACATGTCATGGGAATTGTTCGAGGAACGATTCCGAGAGAGGTACCTATCAGAGGAATTCATTAAGCACCAGCTCAATGAGTTCAACGCCTTACGATAGGGTGGTCGTATGATGCCCGAGTATGAGGCCCATTTTATGGAGTTGCTTCGGTATGCTCCACATCTTAATACTGAGAAACTTAAGGTCAATAGGTTTTTGTTTGGCCTTAATGTCAGCATACATGCAAAGGTTAGGATTTTGATGCCTTAGACCTTGCATGATGTCATCCAGAAGGCCCTCATAACAGAGGAGTAGATTATCAGTGGGGGTTAGAGTAGGACTCCAGTGAGGACGGCAGGGCAGGTGTCATCTGGTGCACTGCAGCATCAGACACCAACTAGACATACGCCAGGATATCATGGCTTCCAGAGGGGATCCACTTTCACTACACCTTGGCGACCAACGTCTCAGCAGTGGACTCCTTACCAGGGACCACAACATCAACAACAACGTTGTCCGCAACAACAATAGTTTAGGCCTGTTTAGCAGAACATAACAGGACTCTAGGTCAGTGGGTCATCAGCTTCTACTTCGGGTACCAGGAGTACTGGACCGAAGAAGGGGTGTTGGACTTGTGGGGAGCGACACTACGAGCGCGACTGCCCAGTGGAGAGGACTAGAGAATCTGGATCAGCTAGACCCACTACCATGGGATATTTGGGCAAGGCCCATCAGATTCATGCAGTAATGAATAACCGCCAGGTAGAGCACCATTCGACTGTGCTCGAGACGTCAGGTATCATCCCTGATGAGACCCTTAGTATTTTGATAGATCCTGGTGCTACCGAGAGTTTCATTTCTGGTACAACGCTAAAAAGGATTAAGGTAAAGGTAGTCGAACAGGATGAGTTTATCTTTGTAGAGATGTCTTTGAGAGCTAAATAGAAGGTTGGAGGAAAGGTTATGGGTTGTACCCTTAACCTGGGAGAGTTTGTCACCAGGTCCAACCTATACGTCACAATCTTAGGATCTTATGACGTCATGATTGGTATGGACTGGTTGGAATCATATGAGGTGATACTCAACTATAAGACGAAACAATTGAGCTTGGTCAATGTTGAGGGACAAAGATGCGTGATTGTAGGTCAGAACCAGGTAGTTTCCCTGAGGTTTATCTCTTCCTTGTAGTTACATAAGAGCGTGCGCAAGGGATGTAAGCTTTATGCGATCCTTGCGTTAAATGAGAGGGGAGTAACGAAAGGTCTAGAACACCTTCCTCTGGTGAGAGAGTTTTCGGACGTCTCCCTGGAGGAGTTACCTCGAATGCCACCAGAGAGGGAATTGGAGTTTACCATAGACCTAAAATCGCGGACTGAACCAATAGTGATAACACCTTGTCGTATGTCAACCTTAGAGTTACAGGAGTTGAGAATGAAACTAAAGGAGTTGCTGGACCTGGGACTTATACGTCTGAGTGTGTCATCGTGGGGTGTGCATTTTATTTTCATATGAAATAAGGATGGGTCTTGGAGACTCTGCATTGACTACCGTCAATTGAACAAGGCAACGATCAAGAATTAGTATCCATTGCCAAGGATTGATGATCTGTTCGATCAGATGAATGATGCGATGGTGTTTTCCAAGATCGATTTGCGATCAGGGTATCACCTGTTACAGATCAAGGAGGATGACATCCCTAAGACCTCATTTAAGATGAGGTTTGGTCATTACGAGTTTACTGTTTTACCGTTTGGACTGACAAATGCCCCTAGGGTATTTATGGGTTTGATGAACGGGTTGTTCCACGAGTACTTGGACAAGTTCGTCCAAGTATTCATTGATGATATTTTGATTTACTCTCGGATGATGGAGGAGCATGAAGATCACTTGCGCTTGGTACTACAGTGTTTGCGAGAGCACAAATTGTATGGGAAGTTTTCCAAATGCTCATTTTATCAATCAAAGATTCACTACTTAGGGCATGTCATCTCTGACGAAGGTATCGTCATGGATCCAACAAAGGTCGTGGCTATTATGGAATGGCATGCACTAACGAATGTCACAAAAGTGTGTAGCTTCATGGGTTTAGCAGGATACTATCGACGGTTCGTCGAGGGATTTTCAAAGATAGCAAATCTGATCACGGAATTGCAGAAGAAGAACAAGAATTTTGTTTGGACCGAGAAATGCGTGGAAGCATTTCAGAGACTCAAAGAGCTATTGAAAATGGCACCAATACTAAAGGTCGCTAACATGTACGCAGAATTTTTGGTATGCACTGACGCATCCAAGGAAGGCTTAGGTGGAGTCTTGATGCAAGACGGTTGAGTGATCGCTTACATCTCGAGGAAACTGAGAAGGCATGAGGAGAACTATGCGATGCATGATTTGGAGTTGTTAGACATTGTATATGCCTTGAAGGTTTGGAGACACTACCTTGTTGGATGAAAATTTCAACTAAATATAGACCACTGTGGACTACAACACATCTTTACGCAAAGCGTCCTAAACACACGACAACAACGTTGGTCAGAATTGCTTAGCAAGTACGACTTCGAGATTATTAACCTAAAAGGAACGGTGAACCAAATGGTAGATGCATTGAGTCGGAGACCACGCATCTTTTCATTGTTGCCTCTTCAAATGAATCTACGTGAAAATATTCTAACTTTATAGCACGACAATGACTGGTACAAAGAGGTCGAGGATTTTATCAGACAAAACAGAATGATGATACCAAGATTTGAAGGATTTACATTTGACGATGATGGATTATTGAGGTTTAAAAATCGGATTTACGTGCCACTGAACGATGAGTTGAGGAGTTTGATCCTAAACGAGGCTCACAGAGCAGTGTACATGGCCCACCCAGGAGTCACGAAGATGAGGGCGGACCTTAAACCCTTATTCTTCTAGAAGGGAATGAAGGCAGACATAGTCAACTATGTGGCTAGATGTCTATAATGTCAACAAGTAAAGGCTGAACATAGACATCCAACAGGATTACTACAGCCAGACGCTATTCTGGAATCGAAATGGGAGGTTATTTCGATGGATTTCATTGTTGGATTTCCACTGACGACAAGGAGACATGACTCGATTTTTATGGTAGTCGACACTCTGATGAAGAGTTCTCAGTTTATTCCTGTGTGTATGACGTATTAGGCACCTGACATAGCTAGATTTTTCATCAGTGAGGTTGTGAGACTGCATGTCGTACCTAAGAGGATTATATCCGATCAAGGATCGATGTTTACTGGACGATTTAGGACTAGTTTCCAAGAGCCCTTCGGAACCCAACTTAACTTTAGTACTGCATATCACCCGGAGGTTGATGGGAAGAATGAATGAATGAACTAGACCTTGGAAGACATGTTGCGCATGTACATGATGGACCAGCAAAAACATTGGGAAGAATTCTTTCCACTGGTAGAATTCACTTATAACAACAGCTACCAAACCACCATTAAGATGGTGCCTTTCGAGTTCCTTTATGGGCGACTGTGTTAGATGCCTTTGAATTGGGATCAGCTTGAGGATAGGGTCCTAGTGGGACTAGAAGAAGCAATCCAAGAAATGGAAGAGAAAATGAAAACAGGATTAAAGAAGCGCAGGATCAGCAGAAGAGTTATGCCGATGCGTACCGTGTTGACCGTAGTTACAAAGTTGGTGATCGAGTCTTCTTGCGGGAAAAACCACATAAAGGTTCGATCAAGTTTGGAAATGGATATAAACTCTCTCCTAGGTTCCTGGTACCTTTCAAGATTGTGGAGAGGAAGGGGCCCGTGGCCTATTGACTAGCCTTGCCTGATTCTTTGAGGCGTATGCACAATGTTTTTCACGTATCTGTTTTGATACATTATATTAGTGATCCTACACATGTTATTGACATGAGTTCCTTGCAAGTATCGGACGAGGGGGTGCTCACGGCTGATCCGATACACATCCTGGATCATCGCATTCGACAACTACGGTGTCAAACCGTAGATTAGGTCAAGGTCCAGTGGGACAACTATAGTCTACACTCGACGACCTGGGAGGACGCATATGATATGCACCGACAGTTTCCATTTTTTTTTTATAGATAGACTCATGACATTGTGATACACACTATTTTGGCACTTATATACTGTGAAACTTCAGGACAAAGTTTAGACCAAGAGGGGGTGTATGTAACATCCCGCTCTTGCGCGCACTGTGTGAACTTATTCTTTGAGGACACATGCTTGCAAGTGATCCGGTTTATTATACTATTGGCTTTTGATTATGATTGTGAGGCATTATGGATGTGATTATACATTATTTCGTTGTATTGATATAGACAGGTGCTATTGACTTGGTTCTCCTAAGTGTGCAGTATTTTGGACCTCGAGGATGCAGAGGCATCGATGAGACCCTTCGACTTTGGACCGAGTTAGGGAGTGGAATATTGGGGTTTGATTGTTGTATATATGACCTATGTGCATCTGATTAGATGTTATGATTATGGATTTTATTTCTGACATGATTCGTTGATGATGCATGCTAACGATAGATTTCCAACCAGACTCACATGTGGAGTAGAGGGGTCATGCACGAATACCAAAGACATTGAGGGAGAGGTGTGGACAACAGCCCTGCCATGGCCTACTAGCACTCTCATCGTGGCTCGAACTGTAGGTTAATGACTACCTAGTTTGAGAATACCCACGATGTCGTGAGGGTTGACTGCGACAGTCACTCACGATGATTCTAAGGGGCGCACAATAAGGAAGGGGCCTTATTCCTTAGAGGCCCTTAGTCTCCCACAAGATCACCTGACGGAGTATTGACTCCAAGGGTTTTTGATGTCTACCAAGTCAGTCAAGAGGCGAGTGGCACCCTTGGAGCACATAGTGCGTCCTGAAGGGCACGTCGCACAAGAAAAACAGAATGAGGCGAGTGGCACCCTTGGAGCACGTAGTGCGTCCTGAAGGGCACGTCGCGCAAGGGAAACATAATGAGGTGAGTGGCACCCTTGGAGCACCTAGTGCGTCCTGAAGGGCCTGTCGCGTTGTTAACTAATAAGTGAATAAACCTAGATGGTATTAGAACGAATAATGGGATAAGAGAGATTTAAAAACAATTTCCCTAATAAAATGTCGCTCAAGCTAAGAAAATAAAATCTAGGTCTAAGTGATACTTGTGGAAAATAATAATAATAATAATAATAATAATAATAATTAAACTTGTGAAAAAAAAGGGGGTAAGAAATTCGATTAAATTATTAAAATCAAATTTTATTGAGGGATTAAAATTAAAAAAAGGGGGGGAAATTGATTGTTTGTTACATATGTTAATTAAAATTTTTAACTAAAAAGAAAAAGGGGGAAAAGGGTAAATTCTACACTTGCTAATTTGAGTTTAGATCAAAAGGGAAAGAGGGAAATTTAAAAGAATTAGGAAACTAAGGGAAAAAGGGGGAAACATTAAGAGAAAGGGAAACATAAGGAAAATCAAAATGACTAACTTAGCAAGGAATCTTGCCTTTAAGAACTTTCTAAATTGAACTCAACTAGTAAATTAGTAAGGGGGTAAGTCATTAAAATGTGTAAGGGAATATGGGGACACCTAGGAGGGATTCTAGGAATGCTTTTAGGTGGGTGAGGGAAATAGGAGTAATTAAATAATTAATGAAATTAATTTCTGGCGCAACAAAGTGGATGGGTGACACATGTATGGGGATGTTTTTTTCTTAAATAAATTATTGAACAATAAATTAAATGGGAAATTGGGAAAGAAATGACTTAGAAACTCTATATAAAGGAGGGAGGAGGAGGAGGATGGATCTCTTCGGTTATGCATAACGTTACGCTGCAGAATTTCAGATTTGAATGACTTATCTTGTGGGAGTTGGGAAACCCAGCTCGGTGAGGAGTGGTAGCTCGGCCTTGCAAGGCAAGCTGGGAGCTAGTTGTTCTCTAGTTTAGTGTGTGTGGCCCCTTTGTGGCTTGGGGGTATAAGGGGGAATAAGAGTACCCCTAGCATTGGCTTGGAGGAACTGGTGAAGTCTCATCGGTCGACAAGTGGGAGTTGCACAGAGCGTGTGGGACAACGACTCGGAGCTGTCACCTTGGGATACGGTACGCTTGCTTTTATTATGCATGGTAGATTATTATTGACCTTACGCTTTCATTTCTGTACTTTTAACTGTGTAAAGAAGGTGTTTGACTTAGCATTTAATTGAGAACTTAATTTCCCCTTAGCCTTAAGCTTGTTGCTTGACTTGATTCCCTTGGAATTCGATCCCTGAATGTTGTGACTGTCCTATTTGTTTTATTGATTTGTTGTCAAGAGTTGTGCTTTTATTTCGTCATCATCCCTAGTTCATCAGTCCACGCCTGAGCAGTTGGCCAGGAGCCGAATCGATGGTCGTCACTTCAGTGCATAGCGACCTATAGATTCTAATGCCCTATTTTTCTACATGTGGATGTTGAGCGAAGGATGTTTTTCCCAACCATCTACCCATGTTGATTGTTCCAGGTTGAGTGATTGTCTTGCGCCTTGTTGCGATCGATTCCCTTTGCGATTTTTTTTCCCCTTCCTGCAGCGAACTGCTTGTGATTCTCTACGTTTGATCTTTGTGTTTTTAATGCCCTTCCTCACAATAATTTAGTCTGTGTTGATACTTTTCCTGGCGAATTTATTGGGTGGTTTATTTATTTTTTATATATATTTGGTCTGTGATTTCCTTCTGCGATTATTTACCCTAGGATGGCAAAGTTTGCTCTGCCTATGGCTACAGTGGTCTGCGATTTAATTATTTTCTCTTCATTTCTGAATTGTATTTATACCTGCGTTTACATTTATCCACGATTTTACCCACAAATCCATCAAATTACTGTATCCCTTATAGTAGAACCTTGCCAGTGATTTCAATTGTTAATCTGCATTTTTTTTTCATTTAACCGACAACCAATTCATGCTATCAATGGTAACGAATATTATCTGAATTCGTTGATACCCGACCGAGTCTTGATACCCGTCTGTGTTTCCACTTGGAGGGATGCGTCTGCATTTTTCTTTATATATCTTCCATTTCCTATCATTGTATTCCAGCCATTTATTGCTATCACGGTGAAAGTTTGTTATCTCAGTGAATTTTTCTTGATACGTCTCAACGATTCTTGTA
>JASDQU010683398.1:0-15894 GCA_032191745.1 Picea mariana
GGTGGCAAGGTGTTGTCTTCTCAGGGATCAATTTCCTCAACTAGAGTGGTGAGGGATGCATGGGAAGCTAGGAGCAAGTTTTATGGAAATTGTTCAGAGGCAACTAAGAAATAAATTTAGGAGGTGGAGGCGGTAGTAAGAGCTAAGCGCCATGTGACCCATGATGCTAAAATTATGGAGGAATTTCAAGGATGCGTGGGGGACATAATTCACTCTTGTACTCCGGATATGAAATATTTCAAGATAGTAGAGACTTATTGGATTGTGAAAACCTTAGTCTTCCAAGTGCTAGAAAAAAACAAAGATGAGTAACAAGAGATTCTTTATATCGTCAAAATTTTTGAGGGGTGTTAGATGATGTTTATCATAAATATTATTATTTCTAAGGTGGCAGAAGAGGCAAACAAAGGGAAACAAGGGGAGGGCTCCTCGAGTTTAGTAGGAACTCGAACCAACCCAATTGTATTGGAAACTAACTCCTAGTCACCAGATGCATCCCAGGGAGAAGGCAAGGACAGATAACTAATATTGGAGGTGGTGGCAGAGGAGAAAATCCAATATCCAATTGTTTGAAATCTATTTTGATCATGTTTCTTTCTAGTCTCTATTATTAGGACAACTATAGGCTTTTATCTTATTTGTTTTCCTTTTTGGTCACTATATGGTTAAAAACTCGACCATATTTTGTTATGAAAACTTTGACAACTATCACTCGTCAGGGAATTTGGTTTCAGTCATGGCAGGTCCCCACAGAGTTTTGATGTAAAACTATTTTCTGCATATAAGATAAATTTGAACTAGTGTGTTTTTAGATTAAAAAAAATAAAAAAATAAAACAAGTGATAAAAAATAATGCTCAACCAAATTTAATTCAAATTAAAAGAAATAAAAATTAAATTGATCAAACATTTTTCATTTACCTTTTTCATTATCTTACTTTACTCTCTACAATAATCTGTATGTATAGGACTTGGAATACAATAATTTTTCAACTTTATAGGTTTTTTAGGATGTTGAAAAGTAAGTTTGACATTTAACCAAAGTTCCTTCACCTGAACACATTACATTTAAGTGCACCGTTTGTGTGATTGCTTGTTTAGTTTTGTTTTCTTCCTATGTGAGATGTGTTGTGTAGGTGCATATGTGTAAAACAACAATCAAATATGTCTATCTTGTGGCATATTGGAATAACTTCTTTGATTGTAAAATCTCCTCTCCTCTAATTGCACCCTTATATCTAAAAGAGATAGAATATAATGTAGATAAGATTGTTTGGCACTTTACTATATACATAGTCACTTCCAAATTTACTATTTTAATGTTGCAAGTCCAAATCATTGCAACTATAATATACATTAATAATGTGACACATGCACAGACACACATAGGGAAATATTGTTGGTCTTTTTGGCTAAGTTGGGAACTTAGTGTGTTATGAGCGACATATTTGTTTTTCAAAATCACCTAGGACTTGCACTTAGCCTCATCCACACCCATTCAAAGGGCTTTGAACCTTGTTCTTATCATTAATACAAAATTGATCACCTCATTGCTTGGTGCTAGACCACACTCTCATTCCCTTGATATATTTTCCTACAACAATGCAATGAGTAATGATATAAGATATTGAGGCTCATGTTATTGTACTTACACTATGTGAGCCTAGTATTTTGTAATATCTCGTAGTTTCACAACACCGTGAAAGGATCCATCAATGTTTTCAAAAGATACCATCATTCTATTAGTATGTAGGCCTACTTAGTGTGGGATTTTAGTGCCATTTATCTTGTGCACAACTCTCTCCCATAGCTAGAACCATAATGTGGCATCCCTATTTTTAATCCCCAATTTAGTGGTGTATAATGTAAATTTGATATATGGCCCTGGGCCCAATGATCTAATACGTAAACATTGTATGTCATAATAATAAAATAAAAATGTAATGCCGACTATATATGGACACAGACATAGAAATGGGGGCTAAGTTTCCACAAGAGAGCGGAGGGTCTAAGAAGGGGGTCAAAGGGTGAATTATCCATGTATATTAATCCAATCTCTCTTTCTAAAATTATCATTGTGCATAAACCTTCTATTTTATGTTTGAGTGTTCCCAAAGCCAATCATTAAACACATGTAAGAGGGTTGGTATGAAAAGTCACATCCTATAGTTATGAGAGCATGAGAGTTGAGTATAATCAACATTGGGGAATGTGAGAGTCAACATGCAAGGGGAAAAAGCAAATTCGTATGGGAAAAGAGGGAAATTTTTACATGTAGTTTTTGGAGTAACAAGGGAGCGCAGAGTGTTTAAGCTTGGAGGCATCCATAGTGGGCATGTGTGGGAGTTTGGAAATTTTTGGCAAAGTCTGAATAAAATTTGAAATAAAATTGTCGATGGCTGATGGAGTTCGGAATTTGAAAAATTTCGATGAAGTCTGAATGAAAAATTAAAAGAAAATTGTCGATGACCAATTGTTGATGGAGTTCGGAGTTCAATAAATTTTGGCGAAGTTTGAACAAAAGTTGGAAGAAAATCGTTGATGGCCGATGGAGTCCACGGTTCAACAAATTTTGGTGAAGTTTGAACAAAAGTAGAAAGAAATAGGTCGATTTTCTATGGAGGGAAGGAGGATGATGACATGGAAAAATAAGGGGATGACATGTGGACATCATCAACCATGTGACATGGCATGTCATCCAGATTGTCACATCAACAAAAATAGAAAAATTAAAAAAAAAGATTGGAGCCAAAAACTTGTTTTGGACATAACATGAGTGTTTCAACTTGGAATCAGATGAAATTTTAGGTTTTTCCTTTCCACAATGACTAGAGCTACAATAATTACAGTGAGGGCCATTGGCTAATTCTACTTAAATTTTATAAAAAAGACAAATTAGTGAATTACAAAGATCTCGGTTGTGATCAATATCCAGGGCCTAGAAAAAGGTGAAAATTTTATAGGAAGCTCAAAAGGGGTGCATGAAGATACCCATTTGGGGTCCTGGAAAAATTCAAAAGGGGTTGGTGTGGGGATACTCAAACAAGGGAAAATCCATTATTCCGAGGCACGTTTCAGGAATTTTTGAAATCTTTGAAGGAGGAAAAGGGACCCTGGATCACCAATCCATAAAATTGTATTTAGTAGACATTTGTTATACACATCAATCCAGACAACTTTGTCTTGAGGAATTTTTGCCCAGTTTTTATTTGTTTCGGCGATAACCTATTTTGGCTAAAAATTCTAACTCTGAAGAAAGTGCAAAAGCACAAAGTCGTCAATTCCAAATTTATACAGAATTTGACTAGAGCATCGAATTCCATGTCTAAAAATTGTTGTGTATTAACAATCATAAATTTTGTCTTCTCCCGATATATTTTTTTTTTATTCCTGACATATTTCTATTATATAGGCCAGAATATGGTCTCTTAGATAAATTTCAGCAATGAAAACAAAGCAAAAATGAGTATAAATTGAAACTTCAGAAGGTTGTAACTTGTAGCTCAGAACTTGGAATGAGGCATTAGTACATTCGTTGGAAAGATAATTCAAAGGAGAATGTATCTAAATAATTATAATTGAATTCCAATGCATCCATATGTCTCATAAATTAATTTGAAGAATGACCTATAATATAATTAATGAAATATTTTGCAATATGCATGATTCTACCAATAATTACTACATGCACGTTTCTTGCATAAATTAGAGCTACATGCAAATAGTTTTGATTCCTCTATGAAAAATAGAGTTATGAAGGATTCCCAAAGATATTACATCCTTGAATATGAGGCTAGAGGTCTACATGTTAGCATGGGAAATGTAGAGGCCGAGTCCAATGGACATAGAGGTAGAGTGGAGCCAGTGGAGCTAGTTGAGACTATGAGAAGCTTGCATAAATATGTGAAAACATATATGGTAGACAATGAAAGGATGATAAGAGCTTAGGAGGAGATTCTATAGAGTCTGAATATGTTGCAAAGACAGGTCAATAAACATTCTAGCACAAAATAAGCAGTGAATGCAAGGAAAGTAAAAGCATCAAGATCTCATGATAGGAGGGATGATCATAAAGGATAGAGAAAATCAAGGAGTATTAACATACATCATCATCATCATCACTCACTAGGACACTCGACCAGAAAAGTCATACACATTTAAGGTTGGAGAGTATCCCGAGTATGTCCCCTATCCGGAGACAGATGAGGAGATCTAAGGTAGATGATTTACAAGGAGAGATTAGGAAGATTAAGCCTCCTACTTTTGATGGTGATCATAAGAAATATAAAGATGCATAAGTATGGTTATTGGGAATTAGGAAAAATTTCCAATTGCACAACTATTCATGAAATGTAGAAGCCAAAATTTCAACCTACCATCTTCAAGTAAAAGCATCTATGTGGTGGGATCAACTCAAGAAGGTTAAGAATCTTGATGAAAACATAATTTCCTAGAAGAAATTCAAGAGATATTTCTAGTAGCAGTATTTGATAGAGAATTATAATGACAAGAAGATGAAAGAGTTCTTTGAACTCAAGCTTGGAAGATGAATGAATATGAGAGGAGTTTACTTGAATTGTTGAGGTATGTTGTCTTTGTTAGCACTGAGAATCACCCTCAGACTGCAAGAGGATAAGCCCAGTACCCATCA
The DNA here is from genome assembly GCA_032191745.1 of Picea mariana. NCBI lineage: Eukaryota > Viridiplantae > Streptophyta > Pinopsida > Pinales > Pinaceae > Picea > Picea mariana. Next base: position 4,651 of record JASDQU010683398.1, read on the forward strand.
AAATGTAAATGTATTGAAAATGGTTTGAGTAGGTGGATCAGGGCAAGACTGCAAATAAAGGAAAAGATAACAGAGGTCGTTGTAAATCCGTCCTCGACCGTTGGGCGATGGAGTCATAAGTATCATGCTAATGAAGGCATTTAAACTGCCTATCAGACAAAGGATTTTATGTGGTGATGAGGAGAAGGAAGACAGAAAGTGTTTGAGTGATAAACCATGAAAGATGGGCAAGATGACAACATATCTTCTACCGCCTCAGGAATCCATAAATCAAAGATGCTACATCCAGATAAGAAGAAGAACAACAGGCGTCTAATTGATAAACCATGAAATATGGGCAAGATGACAACAGATCCTCCACCGCCTCAGGAATCCATAAATCAAAGATTCCACATCCAGACAAGAAGAAAACAACAAGTGTTTGAGTGATAAATGATGAAACATGGTTAAGATGACAACATATTCTCTACCGACTCAGGAATCCATAAATCAAAGATGCTACATCCAGATAAGAAAAATAGAGTAACATGTATACTAAGAAGATAGTATGATAAAACAACTCAAAGGAATCTTCAATAACATAATATTTACAATCCAAGCCCTCAGGCTTACAAACTGAAAAATATAGAGCCCTGCTCCCTAAAACTCTCTCGGCTCTCCAGCCTCTAAACCCCCCTTAACAAAATCCTAAACTGATCTATTTATAATCTAATTAGTCCACAACTGCCAGGAGTGTAATATGGCCATCTCATTCAAAATTTTTTGTCTATGCATCCTTCTGTCAGACTGCATGTGTTTCCTCCTGCTAGATGAAATCTTAGATCAATATGGGACTGCAATAATAAAACAAAAATTGTGGTACCTTGGGCTGACAATTCTGTCTCCTCGGCTAGAGCTTATATGCCTTTTATTTATAGACTGAGCTGAGGTTTCAACTACCAGTCCTTGTTCATTAACTGAATCCTCCTCGGGATCGTAGCGCGACTAGAGAATTAGCGGGCGACCATGTGCCACTCATGGGTTGGGCACTAAATAAGCAGGTGGATTCGAGCTGCAAAAGTCAGTCTTTGTTTATTGGCTGAATCTTCCTTGGGATCAGAGAAGCGACTTGACGATTAGGGGGAGGCCACATGTTTCTGTTGGATATGACATCATACGTGCACATGATTTCTAGGTCGCAGGAAGCAGTTTAGGCCCAGACTGCTTTTGGGCCCGAAATGCACCGCTTCTTGCCATGTAGCCACCCTGAAAAACCATGGTTAGGATTTCGGCCCGCTCAAGGCCTTTTAACGCATGAGCATGTTGTAGCTTCGAAATGATTTGAGACTGTTGATTTGAACAAAATATGAGATCTGGGCGTGCCAACTATTTTAGCGTCCCCGCCAAAATTTTATCCATCTGCCAACTGCAAGATCCTTCCAACTGCGTTTAGGGATGGCACTAAATCGAAATGCGCAGGGGATATCTGCTATTGCAAACTGAACCTGCCTGTTGCCTATGCTATGGATGTCAATTGTGGCACTGGGCAACTTTATGTGATAACATTTGGCTCCATAGGGGATGGCATGCTCCCTGCGAGATGCCAAGAATGCGCAATTCTAGTGCCCTAGTTTTTGGGTTGTGGAGTCAAGCTCAAATACATCTTTCTAAGGACCTCAGGCTGACATGTACATTATTCTACTTACAAAAAGAAAACAAACACATGTTCTCCAGAAGGAGATTATTTATGTACAATCCTAGACTAACCGATTTTTACAAATCACTAGGTGAAAACAAACTTCGACCACCAGAGCCATTCAAGTAATTTCCTAACTAAAAACTTGTTTACTCTGTCACTGATCAATAAGGGACAATGAAACTGTGACAACAAATTAATTACATTCTTCAGATTTGCTCCTAATGATGAAGGTAAGATAAATCTTGGAGGCTTCAATACATTGAGGAAATGCAACTCCATGTATAACCCCACAGAGTCATAAAATTTATAATAAGGCACGCTAAACTGGTAAGAAATTACCTCCTTTACTTCATTATTTCTCACATGTTGTTTGATGTTCTTGACATGTACAGGTGGGTAAAGGATTGGTGCAAGTTGGCTAATCCCAGACGATATTTTCCCATTTATAAGTGCTGGACATGAGACGAGTTGCACATTTAGCTCTTCCTTTTCTCCTTCATATCCTTCCCAATGATCAAGTTCATAATTATCATACATAAGAACCATGCTACAAGGTTCCAAAGAAGACATGAAAAAGATCTGCTCTTCATCATCCTCACTAGGATTTTCATCAAAAATTGATTGTTTTTGGTCAGCATTTGAAACAACTTCTTCATCATAAGCAGGGCTGCCAAAAACATCTTCTTCAAGGACAGGAATATCCTCTACATTTTCTTCATAAGAGTAGTAAACAACATTTTCCTTCAATTATGAAAATCTAGGAAAAAACAAAGAGAAATCTTCCCTAGTTTTTTTAACTAGCTTATCATCTATCTCAACTTCACAATCAGGAGAAATATCTACTGCAGAATACACTTACTCTTCATCATCTGAATATTCGAAAGAGAGATGTTGATATTCATGAACATTTAAAACAACAGATACATATGATATGATGCCAAAAGTTTCTGTGTTATTGTTAACATAATGAATATCACTCAACACCTCTTGATCTTTATGATAAATGTTTTCTTTTTTAATGAATGCTTCATCATAAATATGTCTTTCATGACTAGCATAATATTTATGGAGCAAATAAAACTCATTACAACATCCCTCAAAAAGACGTTCAGCTAGAAAATATTCTTCACAAAAGGAATTGAAAGTTGCATGAAATCCTGTCAAAGAGATGATACTTGCAAATGGAAGAGATCTACACCAATCATGAGCAATCCCCTCTAATGAATACCTGAAAATATTTATCTGAACATCTTCATGCACGATACGAAGTTGATGAATAAAATCATGAAAATCCAACAAGTGTTCAGCTGGTACCTCCCACTCTTCTCCTTGAAATTTACGAAGGCTACTTTCCCATTCATCTCTACTAGGCATTGGATTAGGGAAACCAACTATCTTTGAAAAATCATAGAAAGCATACCTTTGAGCTAAAATCTTTTCCATTTCAAACTAGTGGAGTCACCAATAGATTTTAGAACAATGGAGTCTCCATGGTGAAAGATGAGCAATCCTAACAATGTGTCCAGCTTCAGTTCACCATCTAAAGCCGGATCTTTTCATTGTTGTTCTCCCAGGGAAGATATCTTCACTTCCATCCCCGACAACGACGCCATTAATGTTAGCATTGAGAATCACCCTCAGACTGCAAGAGGATAAGCCCAGTACCCATAAAAATGTAAATGTATTGAAAATGGCTTGAGTAGGTTGATTAGGGAAAGACTACAAAGAAAGGAAAAGATAACAGAGGTCACTGCAGATCAGTCCTCGACCATTGGGATATAGAGTCATAAGTATCATGCTAATGAAGGCATTTAAACTGCCTATCAGACAAAGGATTTTATGTGGTGATGAGGAGAAGGAAGACATAAAATTTCTGAGTGATAAACCATGAAAGATGGGAAAGATGACAACAAATATTCTATGGCCTCAGGAATCCATAAATCAAATATTCTACATCCAGACAAGAAGAAGAAAAACAGGCGTCTGAGTGATAAACCATGAAAGATGGGAAAGATGAAAGCAAATCCTCCACCGCCTCAGAAATCCATAAATCAAATATGCCACATCTAGACAAGAAGAAAACAACAAGTGTTTGAGTGATAAACGATGAAACATGGGAAATATGACATCAAATCCTCTACCGCCTCAGGAATCCATAAATCAAAGATGCTACATCCAGACAAGAAAAACATAGCAACATGTAAACTAAAAAGACAATATGATAAAACAACTCAAAGGAATATTCTATAACATAATATTTACAATCCAAGCCCTTAGACTTACAAAATGAAAAATACAGATCCCTTCTCCCTAAAACTCTCTTGGCTCTCCAGCCTCTGAACCCCCCTTAACAAAATAATAAACTGATCTATTTATAATCTGATCAATCCACAACTACCAGGAGTGTGATTTGGCCATCTCATTCAAAGATTTTCGTCTGTGCATCCTTCTGTCGGACTGCACGTGTTTCCTCTTGCCAGACACAAGCTCAGATCAATATGGGCCTGCAAGAAGGAACCATAAATCGCGGTACCTCGGGTTGACAGTTCTATCTCCTCAACTAGAGCTTCCATGCCTTCTATTTATGGACTGAGCTGAGGTTTCAGCTACCAGTCCTTGTTCATTAACTGAATCCTCCACGGGATCGGAGCACCGCTGGACGATTAGTGGGCGACCACGTGTCGCTCATGGATTGGGTGCTGAATAAGCAGGTGGATTTAGGCCGCAAAAGTCAGTCTGTGTTTATTGGCTGAATCTTCCTTGGGGTCAGAGAAGCGATTTGATGATTAGGGGGAGACCACATGTCGTTGTTGGATACGACATCATACACGCACATGATTTTGGGGTTGCAGGAAGTGGTTTAGGCCCACACCACTTTTGGGCCCGAAATGCACCACTTCTCGCCACATAGCTACCCCGCAAAACCGTGGTTAGGATTTTGGCCCGCCCAAGGCCTTTTGATGCCTGAGCATGTTGCGGCCCCGAAATTATTTGAGCCGTTGACCTGAACGAGATCTGAGATCTGAGGGCATTGACTATTTTAGAACCCCCACCAAAAGTTTAGCCGTCTTCCAACTGTGAAATCCTTCCAACTGCGTTTAGGGATGGCACTAAATTGAAATGCGCAGGGGATCTCTACTGCTGCAAATTGCACCCACTTGCTTCCTTTGTTATGGATGTCAACTGTGGCCTTGGGTAACTTTATGTGATAACAAGCTTCATAAAATATGAGAAGGTTAAAATCCAAAGATTTCTTAGTGGGATACCTTCTTTGTATAATGATAAAATCCAATTTGATGAGCCTAGAATCTTGGAAGAAGCCATAAGAAAAGTTAAGTATATTTATGAACTGAGAAAAAGAAGACTAGTTTTTCAAAAGGGTTAGGATGATAAGAAGAGAGGCAAGATGGATTAGAGGAAGAAAGGATTCAAACTACCAATTGTTAGGAACAAATATCAAGTATATCAACAAGGGTGGTCAACACAAGGTGAACATAAAATGTTTGATTCCTTGGGTAAAAGGGCAAGACAACAACCCATAAAGTGTTGGGGATGTGAAGGAGACCACATGTACAAAGATTGTCCTCGTAAGGGAGATATGATAGGATATTCTCAACATTTAGGAAGTTGATATAGTGGACTATGTGGGAAAAATCATGCCAAGGATTTATGCAACCTTGGACAACATACAAACAAACTACCAATCCCACATGATTGAGATAGAAGGTAAGATTGATAATAATCCCATAACTGTTTTGATTGATTTTGGAGCTAGTCATAGTTATATAGATACATTTGAAAGGTTTAAATTGAAGAAATGTAAGCATGAAATGTATTGGTTAGTTCAACTAGATACTATAACCAAGAGAAGGATCAATGAGTTGGTTAAGCATTGAGGAGTAAGCATGAATGGAGTTGGCACTAAGGAATATTTGAACATCATACCACTTGGGTCATATGATTGCTTGATTGGCATGGATTGGTTGGACATGCATTGTGTTATCCTAGATTACTACAACAAGGCTTTTACATGCCTTAATGAGGAAGAGAACTCAAGGATAATGCAAGGTATTCCAAGACCTATATGTTAGAGAGATTTCAACATTGCAACTAAAAATAAGTTTTAGAAAGGGGTGCGAGATATATGCAGCCTATATGGAAGAGATAGAAAAGGATAAGGAGTCGAGTCTTGAATATTATCCAATATTGAAGGAATATGAAGACGTGTTTGGGGAATTGCCAAGATTACCACTAAAGAGAGATATTGACTTCTCTATTGACTTAATGCCTGGAGCTACCCCAATGTCCAAAACACCCTACATAATGAGCACTATGGGGTTGAAGGAGTTATAGATGCATCTAGAATAATTTGTAAAGAAGGGGTACATGTGCCCAAGTGTTTCACCCCAGGGCGCTCTGATACTCTTTGTGAAGAAAAATGATGGAACTCTGAGGTTGTGTATTGACTTCAGACAACTTAATAAGGTTACTGTAAAGAACTGGTACCCTGTAACATGGATTGATGATATTCGTGATCAAATAAAAGGAGTGAATATATTTTCCAAGATTGACTTGAGATTAGGTTATCACCAAGTAAGAATCATAGAATAAGACATCAACAAGACAACAATTGGGATAAGATATGACCATTATGAGTTTGTGGTGGTACCATTTGAATTGACAAATGCACCTTCTACTTTTATGTGTCTAATGAATGGAGTGTTTAGAGATTACTTGGACAAATTCGTCATTGTCATCTTCGATTCTATTCTTATCTACTCCAAGGCAGAGGAGGAGAATGAACAACATTTGAGAATGGTGCATCAAGTGTTGAGAGAGAACCCATTTATTGCAAGTTAAGAAAATGTACTTTCTATCAAAGGAAAATCCATTATTTGGGCCACATTGTCTCAGAGGAGGGCATAGAAGTGGACCTTGAGAACATTAAATCAATCAAAAGTTGGTCAACACCAAACAATGTTTCATATATGAGATCTTTTATGGGTTTAGTTGGTTATTATAGGAGATTCATTGTGGGTTTCTCCAATATTGCACACTCGATAACATCCTTGCAAAGGAAAGGAATGGAATTTGAATGGACTACAAAGTGTGAGGAGAGTTTCCAACATTTGAAAAATTATTGACCAATGCACCTATTCTAAAGGTTGCAGATCCATATGCCCATTTTGTTGTATGCACAGATGCATGCAAGGAAGGGCTTGGTGGAGTCCTTACAAAAAATTGGCATGTCATATGTTATGATTCAAGAAAGCTTAAAGAACATGAAATTAATTATGATATCCATGACTTAGATTTGGAAGCCATAGTTCATTCCTTAAAAATGTGGAGGCATTATCTCATGGGCATAAAATTTGAGCTAGAGATAGATCATGGTGTTCTGAAACACTTGTTTGAGAAGCCCACTAAATGCTTGACAAACTAGATGGTTGAATGTTTTCAATGAATATGATTTTAACATTAATCACATCAAGGAAAAATAAAATAAAGTGGCTAATGCACTTAGCATAAGGATGCATGAAATGCATGCTACAACCATACACATGTAAAATTTAGATTAAAAAGAAGAATTTTAGAAGTTGTAGTATCAGATCAACATTATGTACAAGTTAAAAAAAGTTTACAACATAACAATGTACAACAAAAAAATAAAGATTACAAGATGGAAGAAAATGGAATTCTCTTCTACATGAATAGAGTTTATGTTCCTAATTCTCGGGAATTGAGATATTTGGTTTTAAAAGAGATGCACAATGTACCATATGCTAGACATCCAGGGTACTATAAGACAATTGCAGTAGTACGAAGCCAATATTTATGGCCTAGAATGAAGAAGGATGTGGCAGATTACATAGCTAGGTGCATGGAATGTTAGAAAGTTAAGACTAAACATAGGCATCCAACATGATTATTTCATGCATTTCACATTCATGAATGGAAATGGGAGGTAGTTACAATATATTTTATCACCAAGTTTCCAAGAACAACGAGGAAACATTATTCCATCATGATAGTGGTGGACATTTACAAAGGATGTACATTTTATACCGGTGAAAATAAATCACAATGTAGTGAATATTGTAGAGATTTACATGAAGGAAATTGCTAGGCTACATGGTGTTCCTAAGGTAGTGGTGTCAGGTAGAGATCCAATGTTCACTTCTAATTTTTGGAAAGGGTTGTTTAAGGGATTTGGGACTAATTTGAATTTCAACACATTATATAATCCAAAGTCAGATGGGAAGGAATAGAGAACTAACCGAATAATTGAAGACATATTGAGGATGTATGTAATGGACAAGCCTTCCAATTGGGAAGGTTACCTTCATCTAATTGAGTTTTCTTATAATAATGGGTACCATGCATCATTGAAGATGAGCCCATTTGAAACCTTGTATGGCAAGAAATGCAAGGCATCGATAAGTTGGGACAACCCAACGAATAGAGTAGTTATCGAGCTATAATTTTTAAGGGAAACATAAGAGTATATGGTAAAGATCAGCTATATTTTAAAGGTTGCATAGGACATGAAAAAGAGTTATGCTAATAAAATTAGGACATACAGGTAATTCAAAGTGGGTGAGCATGTGTTTTTAAAAGTAAAGGAAAAAGGGAGCTCGATAAGATTGGGAAGTTGCCCGAAGTTGGTAGCGAGATACCATGGATTGTTTGAAGTTTTAGATAAGATAGGCCCAATTGCATACATTCATGCATTGCCTGCATCAATGAGAATTCATAATGTGTTTCATGTGCATTTATTAAAGAAACATGTGCCTGATCCTAACCACATAATTTATTGGACTGTGATCTAGGTGGAGCACAAAGGGGACATTTAGGTGGAACCAATGTGCATCCTGTACCGGAAAGTCAAAGTTCTCTGGAACAAAGATATTGGCTTGGAAAAGTTTCAACAAACCTACTACAGTCTTGAATATGCCACATGGGAGAACGAGGAGACCATGCGAGAGGAGTACCCACAAAGTTTTGCAAATTTTGAAGAAAACTAAATGTATATAGGTGTGAAAAGCTCCATTTTGGTAGTTAGAGTTCCTAGAGCCACATCTCAGAGACTTCTTGTCCAATCTATGCTGAAGCCTTAGAAAGGAAGTGGCACAACTTGAGGGATGGTGATGTAGAGAAGGGTGTATACTTCATTGGGTTGTGTAGGTTGAGAGTAACAAGAGATTATTGGTTGGAATTGTTGCAGGAATTGTGAACATGAAAAAGTATCAAGTATTGTAATGTAAACTTGTTTATATGTATGCCGGTATGGTGCTATGCACCGAGGACAGTACAATTTGTAGGGGGAGGGGAATGTAACATCCTTATTTTTAATCCCAATTTTAGCGATGTATAATGTAAATATGATATATGGTTGCGGGCCTAATGATGTAATATGTATACATTGTATATTGAAATAATAAAATAAAAATGTAACGTCGGTTGTAGAGGGACACAGATGGAATAATGGAGGCTAAGTTTCCACAAGAGAGGGGAGGGTATAAGAAAGGGGTCAAAGGGGGAATTATCCATGTGTATTAATCCAAACCCACCTTCTAAAATTATCATTGTGTAAAAACCTTCTATTTTATGTTTGAGTGTTCCCCAAGCCGATTATTAAACACATGTAAGATGGTTGGTGTGAAAAGTCACATCCTATAGTTATGAGAGCATGGGGGCTAAGTACAATCAACATTGGGGAATGTGAGAGTTAACATGCATGGGGTAAAATGAAATTCATATGGGAAAAGAGGGCAATTTTTACATACATTTTTTGAAGTAGCAAGGGAGTGCAAAGTGCTGAAGCTTGGAAGTAGCCATAATGGGAATGTGTGGCAGTTGTTTGGAGCTACAAATGCATGAAGAATCAAGTTGTTAGGATTGCATAGTAATTTTTTTAAAGAGAATTTCCCCTACAACAATGAGCTTGATGTTGTGATTTTTTCTTTGCAGTTGACATCCCTGGAGTCCCCAACAAGAGATATTCCTTGTCAACCTGTGTTGGAGCCTAGAGGGAAGTGGGAAAGCCTAAGGGATTGTATGCAATGAAGGGGGATCCCATTCCTTGGGTTGTGTAGATTGAGAGGAAGAGAGTTGGTGGACTGGGATAGTTGTAGGAAAATTAGTTTATTGCGGGTGAAGTTGGGCTGTGAGTGGACAATAGAAAGACACCCTTTCTTTTGGATTCAAATCCCCAACTTGGGGTGATTTGATGTTGATACTTGGAGCAACAAATCTATGGTTGGGTGGAACATCTTTCCCCTGCAACCGGTTGCACATTTGGTTTAAAAAATAAGTGTTTATCTTTGTTACGTTGTTTTTAATTATGGTATTTTTTGTTATGCATATACTTCGCTCTTGAGTGAATTTATACGTTGTTGTGTGTATGTATATTTGGCCGAAATTCATAATTTTGCTAAATTCTTGTTAAATACTTAATGCATTGAAAGTTATTATGGGTTTTAATTTATGTGTGCTTACTCTGATTTTGAGCAATAATAATATGGTATTGAATATGAGTTTAATAAGTTGCATTCATGTTTAAATTATTGTTAGATGTATGGTTTTTTTTAGCATGATGCATTGCATTTAAATTAATGATGTCATAATTTTTTATTTATGAGTTTAGTAGTGGGGGACACTACACATGCCATTTGCATTAAGATATTTTGTCCAACTACACCTAATATTCAATATGAGAAAGTTGAATTCATCTTTGTTTTCAATTCCACGACTTGCACTCTAAAAACCCACACTTCAATTTGTGATTTTGAGTTTTATAAATGAATACTAGAGAGGGGGTCCAAAACATTGTTTCTATTTAAAATATAGATTCCAAATTCACTTAAAAAGTTAGAAAAACACTACACTTGAATTCAAACTTATATGCAAGACAAGAAAAAATATGCCAAACACCAAGTTACTTTAGTCGTGGATCATCAACGTGCAACAGAAACACAATTGATATTGATTAATACAAGTTGATAAAATTATGATTGGAGCCAGTATTTGTCTCAACTGAAAGAGGAGGAGGACAAAATATGTCTCATTATAGGCTATGCTAAATAACCACCTTGTCCATGATGGATATCATCATATAAATATTCCTACTTATGGCTCAACCCATTCTTCTTTGCCAACAAGGAATTCCTCTAATCCCTCGAATATCACCCATGGGACAAATCAGGAGACTAAGAGCACTTGTTGCATGTTTATCTACAAGACATGCAAATTAAAAAGAAATATAGAGAGTGGGAGGTGAAAGCTAACACATGGATGGACCATATTGCATTGATTAATTTCTAATGGACATTAATAATTAAGTGGATGTAGAAAGTCCCATAAAGACATAGGACTCATACAAGAGACACTTATCAACATAATAAATGATTGGCCACATGTATTTTGGTATAAAATTGGTATATAAAAGGGAAATGAATTGGTTTGGAGAACCTCTAGAAACACATTTCTAGTGTTTGTGAATCAAAATTCCATAGAACTCCAACCTAAAATCGATCTAGGGATTTTTTTGGAATGCATAATCGTAG
>JASDQU010683398.1:19785-30359 GCA_032191745.1 Picea mariana
ACAATTTAAAGTGGACAAATTGGTTTATATGGCCTCATATAAATAGAGGACCATCTCATTTTCATTTATCATCACAAATTATCACCATTTGTGAGAGAAAAAGTCTAAAATTTTTGCCTTATCTTGGGTTATCTCTCTCTTGTACTGATGTGTTATGATTGGAGGATCATTTTGTTGATTCTTTTGCTAATTTTGAAGAAGAATTTATGCAATTAGGGTTTTGTCTCTTGGTTTCTTGGCTAAAGAAAGTGAATTTTCTACAATTTATCTTTATGTTGTTATGCTACATGGTGAATATTGCTTCTTTATGCTAGATGTCTTGCTTGGTGAAACCCTAAGAGAGGATCATAAGTGCTTCCTCCTCTCACAAGGTTATTCTTGTTTTAAATTTGTGAAATCTCCTTACTAGGGTTAGCATCCTAAATCCCTAAAGTTCTATCACTTTAGGATTTTATCCCTAGACTCTTGATTTTGACCTAGTTGAAGAACTTAAGAAGGGAGAAAAGGTTGCTAGAGCCCAAAAGTGCTTGCACTCTAGCAATCCTTCTCCTTAAGGCTTAAACACTAATGCCCTAATGTGCTAGAACCTTAGAGTTTTAGTCTTACCTATTAAATATTTTCTAGTTTCATATCCAAAAATATTGTATTGTTGTTGTAAAGACTCCATTGCCCTCAAAGGCATTGATATTTAAGCTCTCTTATGGTGAAAGTGATCAATAAACTCTCTATTTTAATTCTCTCAAGCTTCCTACTAACTCTACTAATAATAACTCTAGCTAATTGACTAATAAACTTCTTGTTGTTGCAACCATTTGCTACATCCATATAAATACACTCTTATTTGCTGCATACACTCTTGTAAAGGTGGCCTAACATACCTAGAAATTGCATCTAACAATTGGATATTAATCTAGTATATTTATGCTAAGTTTCCCTTGTCAATTGTCGCAATACTGAAACATATTTATTACTGTTGTTACAAATTTATATTGTTGTTATAATACTAGTGTACTACTACAAATTTGTACCATCCATTGCAATTTCTGTTTGCCTAGTGTCTTATGAGGTAATAATTGCATGTTTGTACTTGGAAATCATGCTATACATGCTATAAAGTGTTTTTGTTCCAGGAAGGTACTCAAACAACTCCTTACCTCATCTATTTCATTGACCTAGAACAATATTAGGTGATTAAGAGATGGGGCAGTAGGCTTGACTAACAAACTTGCTACCTTGATCCCTTGAGGTCACTAGGGAAGCCTCCCTTGTGGTGGACCTCCCCCATCACTCAAATGAGGGGATTTCTTATAAAGGTGACAATGGTAGGATTTCCCATTGTTACACAAGATTTGAATAACTTGTGGTGGGATTTGCATAAGTAGAAATAGTGCGATAACATTTGGGCTCCATTATTGGGGACGATTGAGTCATTCTCCTCAAATGATATATCTTTGGTAAACTTTGTCCCGAAGCACTTATCTCTCAAGTTTAGTTGGCAACTCCACTGAGGTTAGTTCCCTTACCTTCGTTTGATGATATTCTTTGAAGAATCATCTAACGACTGCACTGATGACAACCCATACCGAACGTCCTTATAGCAACCATCCATTTCACCCATGGCTTCTCCGAAATGACCCCTCAACAATATAGAATCCCAAGGTACCCTCAACAAATGCCTCCTGAGTACATAAAATGGTTGCCCAAATTTTCCGATAGTGATGTGACTAATGCTAAATGGAATATGGGTAACTTTTGGGCTTTCTTCTGACTTAATCTCGTTAGTGATGACGCTAAAGATGTAATGATGAAGCTTTTCTCATCCACTTTTAATAATGATGCTAGGAGGTGGTACAATTGTCTCCCTAGCAAAAGTATCAAGTCCATAGATCAATTTGAGGAGACATTCCTGGAGATATGGGTAACTAGAGAAGACCCTAACATGTTTTTTCAACAAATCTATGACATAAGAGAGGAAGAGATTCATGAAGAGGGTTACCAATCCCTGGAAGAGGAGCAAGAATTACCTCATGATTATATTGAATACAATGAAGACTTGATTAAAGAACGAGAGCCTGAAGAGGTTAATCATGAGGAAGATTACCAAGAAGAATATTTGTTTCCTTGTGAATATGCTGAAGAAGAACATTTTGATGTCAACGAAGATGCTCCTCATGAACACAAAGTGTTGGTGTTTTCTCCTCCATTTGATGAAATCATCCAAGCTTACATTCCTCCTGTACAATAAGAAGGGAATGTGGTGAGTTATTTCCCTTTCCAAATTCTTTATGATGCTTTATTTCATGATTTATAAAATAAGGAAGTGTTAGAGGAACCCTTGGATGCATTAGACCCTTCATGTTATATCATAGGTGATGATGTGGTTGAGAATATTGATGATTTTGTACATGTTGGGAGACATAAATGGGATGTGATTTGTCTTGGTGGAGATTCCATTTACGACATTGAAGGTCATTTTCAATCATTTCCCTTAGAACAACCATATATGATTGTGACTGATTCAGTTATTTGGAAACATGAAGATGAAATGATTACTCATTTGTTCCAACCACCTAGGGATGATTCAATGTTGCATTGTCATGATGATTTTTGGTTTTATCCAGGGGGGTTTGATACATATTCTTTTGAGAACTTGGATTTATTCTACGAAGAATATTTCCAACCACCTATATGCTCTAACCTTGATGAAGATGAGGTCATGATTTGGTCAAGCAAGATTCTTATTTCCATCCTTCTTCTTTTCCTTCATCTTATTATGCCACCGAGGATGTAGCTAGGAAACATTTTTCTTATCCTAGGTTGTCTCTGAGGAATTTTTTTTTCTTAGAATTCAAGGGTAGGTTGGATGCTTTAAGAAGAAGTTTGACATCCTATTTTTTGGGCCTCCCCTCGAGTAATTATTAGGCATCTTCCATATTCTTGTTCATCCCTTCTCAAGCATTGGGGAGTGATGAGGACCGAGGTAGTCAACCTTCAGGGTCTTTGAGTCATCATTATGAGTCTTCATCTTATCATGGCCCTATTCAGAGATGGATTGAGCATTCTCGTGGGAATGTGACTTGGTGTAATTTTGTCCCTCCCTCCCACCTCTGTGAGTTAGATTTTATGATTGGAAATGGTATAGTTCTTTCTTTAAATCATGTTCATGTTGTGATTGACTTATATTTATTTTGGTTTATGATGAAGCACATGGGAAAATTCTTTGATAAAATGTTAGGATGCTTTTACTGGTTATATGATTTTACCTAGCATTTCTCCTAACAATGATTATGGTAGGAATTTGCATCTTGCATTTTATTATGCATATCATGCTAGTGTAATTCATTTTTGTTTGAATTTGCATACATATTTGTTATTTACATATTCGTTTTATTTCATCCTTGCATGTTGCTATGATACATTCATATGATTTGCATGCTCCTATTGATATGTTGAAATGTATCAAAAAATTTCCCTTTTCAAGTTCTACTCTAGATTTGGTAGTTATCATTTTTGCTCATATGAATAAAGAGGCGAGTCTTCCACCCACCAATAATCTGATTTCTTTCTTGAGTATACATAGGCACAGGTCAAACCAGGAGATGTTGATGTTCTGATGCGCTCTACGGTGAGAACATGCCCCCATGTATGAGTCAAATGTCCCCCCCTAGCCTAGTGGTAACTAAGGAGATTATGTCTCGAGGCCCGCAGATAACAAAAATGAAGTGTCAAGAGTCAGACTAACCAGCAGAGACCACAGGGCCCCTCCTACTCATGACTGCATCACCACTCATCACCAACAACAGAGTAACATTCATTACATTGGTTTGGCTCCAAAAAGGCAATATGTCTTGCTTCATGTGGTAACAAGTCTAGTCTCATGGTAAGTGTCACTTTAATATTTGAATCATTTAAGCATGTTGCAAAGAGTCTGTTGACGGGTTCAAATTCACCCGACAAAAATAAGGAGTACTCATTGGTATACAATCCCAATTAGACTATACATCGTTTGGATTAGGAGTCCCATCCAGAATTTGGCCTGACTGCCATTTATTGTTGTCTTTTGTTTTTGTACCTGTTATGATCCAGTTTACCAATGAAGTGGGTGGATGCAATGCATAGATTTATTTGAATACCATGTATGTAGAGACAACTAATCTTTTACTAATCTATGCTAACCTATCCTAGATAGAAGCACACTAGATTAATTGGTGAGTTGTAATGCAACCACAACCTTACAAAAAATTTATACAGTTAGCTGTAACAAAAGAGGAAGATTGGAGACAAATGCATACATATGTATATAATCATATTAGTCTAGATCAAAAAAACATATACTGTAATAACCCACAAATCTCAAGGCATTTAAATATTCAAAGAAATATCAATAATTGCAGAATGACAAAGATTGTATAAGAATTAGTCTACAAAAAACAAACATCCTTACAGTCCATAGAAACAACAATTATCTTCAATTGAAGTAGATCAAAGCTCTGATCCGTTTCTACACAAAATTCCTTCTATAATATGTTGTCCCTAAGGGTATCTCAATATTCATTAACAATGTATAAGTTCTCGAAAATTTTCTTGGGTCTATACAATGCTTGAAGATCAAACCAAAAAGTCATTTCTAATGAGTTTCTACTCTATTTTATACAAAAAGCTCGTAACTCCTATGTGTCCTTTCCCCTTCTTATTGAAGAGGCACTTACAAAACTGTTCATATTCTTTATTCTAATGACAAGTGGAAGAAAGGATGAAATTTGAAGTGGTTAGGAAAAGGACTAGAGAAAAACAATCGTTTTGTCCTTTCCCTATGACCTTTTGCTTTGGAGATAAGCTATCCAAACTTACAATCGATTATATAACGACTCAATCCTCATGTATGATAGTTTTTCTAGTGTTTCTTTGTTCATGGCGATTCTTTCATCAAGGGAACTCATATCCTTCTCTAGTTTTTTCATGAAAACCTTTATCATAGTGTGAATCTTTACCGGCTGTAGTAGATGTTGGTCAATGAGATCAATGGAGACAAAGGTTGTTTCTTCGACTATCTGTTTCCTTCGAATCATGATGTCTTGGACTACATTCACCAATTCTTTTGTGACCAAATTATTCCCAAGTTCATCTAATACTGGGAGACAACCATTCCTTATCAGTTCTTGGGCATCTTTGTGAGTCCTTGAACATATTGCCATCGCCTTGGTTACTTATTTATCTACTCTTTTCCCTACCTGCTAGAAATGATATAATGTGTACATATCTGTCTTTCTAGCTGATTTTGAGGGTCTGTACAACTCAAGAGGTGCATCAAGATTCTCTACTATCTAGGTATCAATGTCGGCTATGCCTTCACAAATAGTGTTGTATTATGTTCGTTGCATTTGTATCTGGTTGTTTTGGTCAATAATTATTGTAGCCGCATTTTGGAAGAGGTGTAGATTAGCATACATGTCAATGATGGCACCTTCAAAATCATTCCTCACTTTTTCCGCACTAGCCTGAAAGTTGAGGAGACTTCTTCCATCGATCTTTACTTGTTGAAGCCTCTCTTCTAACTCCCTGATCCTCATCTCTTTCTCTTCATTCTACTGGCATAGCCTCTATATATTGTCTATGGTTGTATCCATAAATGAAAATCCTACCCTAGTTGTTGCCACAGGGTCTTCCCTCACATATCCTATAACAGGGACTTGAGTAACCACTGACTCCTTATGTTGTTGGAACCTTTTTCACTCTTCCTTGCACAATTCTATGGGTTTTACTATCGTATGTGAAACTTCTTAGATCCAATACTTCAACTGATAAAAAAGGTTCCCAGGGCCCGAGGCCTAAACCACTACTCATTGTTTCTTCTCTTGTACCTGTGGTGGATGTTCCATGGACATCCAAGTCCATTGGGTGTGTGTCACCCTCTCTTCCCTTTGTATTCTTCCTCTGTCTTTCTTCTTCAACAACTTTATCCATTGCTTATTTTTCCACCTTCTCTACTAATTCTGCTACTACTCTTACCGCTTCTGCTAGATCCTTTTCTTTTTCTACAACGACTTTTTCTTCGACTTCTGCTTTAGCTTTCGCTTCATTTTCTGCCCCAGAATTTTCTTTGTCGACTTCTATTTTTTGTTTCTTTTTAGCGTCATTCCTCCTTTTCAACACCTTCTCTTTATCTCTTCTCTTTTTATATGTTGGTGCTTCTTTTTCCTCTTCAACAGAACCTAAATGAGTTGGGACATAGATGGGAGAAGATATCTTAGCTTCATCTCGTTCTGCCTCTTTTTTGGCCACCCCTCTTGCATCTTCTTCGTCCCCGATCCTTCCTTTTGGCTGGCCTCGCCTGTTGAAAATGACTTCGTCGTAAGTTCTGGCATTTTGATGCACCTCCTCTTTTCCCTAGAACTCAATGGTGTATTCATATGGGACTCTCATGCTAGTGAATTTCTCTTTATGATATTCTTAGGTTCGTTCCTTTTGAATCTTTTCTCTCCAAAGTGGTAGGAAAGAAAGATGTCCACTTACCATGTATGTAGATACAACTGATCTATTACTAATATATGCTAACCTATCCTAGATAGGAGCACACTAGAGTAATTGGTGAGTTGTAATGCAACCATAACCTTACACAACTTTTATACAGTTAGTTGTAACAAAAGAGGA
The DNA here is from genome assembly GCA_032191745.1 of Picea mariana. Taxonomy (NCBI): domain Eukaryota; kingdom Viridiplantae; phylum Streptophyta; class Pinopsida; order Pinales; family Pinaceae; genus Picea; species Picea mariana. Next base: position 26,437 of record JASDQU010683398.1, read on the forward strand.
AGATTGGAGACAAATGCATACATATGTATATAATCAGATTAGTCTAGATCAAAACAACGTATACTGTAATAACCCACAAATCTCAAGGCATTTAAATATTCAAAGAAATATCAATAACTGCAGAATGACACGGATTTTATAAGAATTAGTCTACAACAAACAAACATCCTTACAGTCCATAGAAACAACAATTATCTTCAATTGAAGTAGTTCAAAGCTCCGATCCATTTCTACACAAAATTCCTTCTATAATATGTTGTCCCTAAGGGCTTCTCAATATTAATTAACAATGTATAAGTTCTCGAAATTTTTCTTGGGTCTTTACAATGCTTGAAAAGCCAACCAAAAAGTCATTTCTAATGAGTTTCTACTCTATTTTATACAAAAATCTTGTAACTCCTATGTGTCCTTTCCCCTCCTTCTTGAAGAGGCACTTAAAAAATTGTTCATCTTCTCTATTCTAATGACAAGTGGAAGAACTGATGAAATTTGAAGTAGTTAGAAAAAGGACTAGAGAAAAACAATCGTTTTGTCCTTTCCCTATGAACTTTTTCTTTGGAGATAAGCTATCCAAACTTCCAATCGGTTATATAATGACTCAATCCTCATGTATGATAGTTTTCTAGTGTTTCTTCATTCATGATGATTCTTTCATCAAGGGAACTCATATCCTTCTCTAGTTTTTTCATGAAAACCTTTATCATAGTGTGAATATTTACTGGCTGTAGTAGATGTTGGTCAATGAGATTAGTGGAGACAAAGGTTGTTGCTTCGACTATCTGTTTCCTTCGTCTCGTGATGTCTTGGATTGCATTCACCAATTCTTCTGTGACCAAATTCTTCCCAAGTTCATCTAATCTTAGGAGATAACCATTCCTTATCATTTCTTGGGAAGCTTTGTGAGTCCTTGAACATATTGTCATCGCCTTGGTTACTTATTTATCTGCTCTTTTCCCTACCCTCTGGAAATGATCTAATGCGTACATATCTGTCTTTCTAGCTGATTTTGAGGGTTTGTACAACTCAAGAGGTGCATCAGGATTCTCTACTATCCAGGTATCAATGTCCGCTATGCCTTCACAAATAATGTTGTATAATGTTCACTGCATTTGTATCTGGTTGTTTTGGTTAATAACTATGGTCAATAACTATTGTAGCTGCATTTCGGAAGAGGTGTATATTGGCATACATGTCAATGATGGAACCTTCCAGATCATTCCTCACTTTTTCCGCACTGGCCTTAAAGTTGAGGAGACTTCTTTCATCGATATTTACTTGTTGAAGCCTCTCTTCTAGCTCCTTGATCCTTACCTCTTTCTCTTCATTCTACTGGAATAGCTTGTATATATTGTCTACAGTTGCATCCATAAATGAAAATCCTTCCCTAGTTGTTTCCACAGGGTCTTCCCTCACATATCCTATGACAGGGACTTGAGTAACCACTGACAAAGAGGCTCCTTATGTTGCTAGAACTGCTTTCACTCTTCCTTGCACAATTCTATGGGTTTTAATATGGTATGTGAAACTTCATAGATCTAATACTTCAACTGATAAAAGAGGTTCCTAGGGCCTGAGGCCTAAACCACTACTCATTATTTTTTCTCCTATACCCGTGGTGGACGTTCCATGGACATCCAAGTCCATCGGGTGTGTGTCACCCTCTCTGCCCTTTGTATTCTTCCTCTGTCTTTCTTCTTCAACAACTTTATCCATTGCTTATTTTTCCACCTTTTCTGCTAATTCTAATGCTACTCTTACCGCTTCTTCCAACTCCTTTTCTTTTTCTAAAACAAATTTTTCTTCGGCTTTTGCTTTAGCTTTTGCTTCATTTTTTTCCCTAGAATTTTCTTTGTCGGCTTCTATTTTTTGTTTCTTTTTAGCGTCATTCCTACTTTTCAACACCTTCTCTTTATCTCTTGTCTTTTTATATGCTGGTGCTTCTTCCTCCTCTTCAACATAACCTAAATGAGTTGGGACATAGATGGGAGAATATATCTTAGCTTCATCTCGTTCTACCTCTTTTTTGGCCACCCCTCTTGCAGCTTCTTCGTCCCCAATCCTTCCTTTTGGATGGCCTCGCCTGTTGAAAATGAATTCGTCGTAAGTTCTGGCATTTTGATGCACCTCCTCTTTTTCCTATAACTCAATGGTGTATTCATATGGGACTCTCATGATATTGCAGTGCTCTTTACGATATTCTTAGGGTCGTTCCTCTTGAATCTTTCCTCTCCAAAGTGGTAGGAAAGCAAGATGTCCACTTCGATTTGAGCTTGCTTGGTGTTCTCAAAGAAATATATGCCAATGTATAGAGGTATTGGGGGAAAAATATAAATTTTTTCTCTTTATAACATTCCTTCACCCCTATGTATGATAGTTTGATACACCACCTCCTAAAGCACAAGTTTTTTAGGAACGAACTAAGGGAGTAAATAGGGTGGTTTCATTGCACCATATATTCTTATATAGGTACTTTTCTCCATCAAATACTAGTACCAATCCTTCTTATGACTACTATGTCTTTGTATGCCATACAAGATGGGGAGGTGAAAAATATAATTTCATACAATTGGGCAAGGAAGTGCTAGCAGATTCTTTGATATTTTGTTTGGTATTTGTGCTCCCAAAGCATTTTGCAGTAGATGTGGATTGTGACATCGATAGGAAACCAACGCTACCCCATGTTTGGGTACATGTGGGTAGTACACATTATGTCTAAGATATATGAGGACATATGGAATCTGGAAAAGTTTCCTGGTTGTGCTTGTGCAACTGAAGAGATGGAAGCTTTGAGATTTTCAGACAATATGTCTGCCCAATTGAATGACATCGCCACATCTGCACAAAAATAAATTAGGGGCATGTAATATAGGGGGAAATGAGTTGCATATGGTTTCTCTTATAACTTGCACAACATGGCCTACATATAATGGTAGGGTCTCCTTAAATTGGTCATGGGGTACCGACTCTTGGGCCGATACTTGAACTACTTATCTACTTTGTACCATACGGGGAATAAATCTTTCGGTGTAAGATCCAACTCACTGAGGATTTGAATATCTAGTATTTTGTTCTGAGCTTCAATATGATAACATTTAGCTAAATTATCAGTCCTGAATGAATCTATAGGTTATTTTATTGCATTACAAACATATCGACTATTTATTTCTATGTTCTTCAAAGTCCAAGAAATGGTGTCTGCACAAGGGAAGATTGTTGGATGTGCTTCCACCCTGAAAATTCTTGATTTTATTATGTTCCTAAACACCTGGAGTTCATCTGTCTCCTCCGCCTCCACATAGAAGTTTGACTTCTTGAACATATAATATACTTCTCCCCATTTTAAGGTTTCTCCATCCTTCTCTAGAAGTCCCGACGTATTATTATATACGGTCTTGACAATTTCAATCTCTACTATTTGATGGGAGCTGCTAGATGGCTTAGCCCCTGTTGCTTTTTCCACCATCTTCTTCCGTGATGACATGTTTGAACCTACATAAAGGATAAATTTAAAGCATTTTATTTGAAATACAACTAAATGATCGAACAATCATAAGAATTACTGAAATTACCGAGGCATAGCAAGCTAGTTTTTGTAGATGTCAAGTTGAAAGTAACTCCTCCGATATGCTTGGAGGAGTTGTTTTCAATATCTTTGAGCCATGTAGAGGAGATAAATTTAACCTATTCGAATGCATCGGAGAAGTTCCTTCGGAACCCATTTAGGGATTTTTCGCGAGGATGGGAGAGCAATCTAGGGAAAAACCATGACCAGTTTCGAGGAGAGTAAGGAAACCAAAGAATTCTCTATATTGAGGTATTTATGCTTGGGGAAAGATTTGGGAATTGCAAGGGTTAAGTGTAAGGGTGCAGAGAGAGTCCATTGTGGTGAAGGGGAAAGGGCCGACTGGTTGTACATCCCGTGA
>JASDQU010683398.1:30563-45717 GCA_032191745.1 Picea mariana
GTTCTGCTCAATGAGTTTATCCTCAGGTTTCCTTTTTCAATTGCAAAAGGTAGGATAACACTAAAACTTACCCCGTTTTGTTTATGTAGCCAAATGACCATTTATGGCATTAAATGTGGTGGTTGGGGTTGGTTTGATTAGAGGAGTTAAGAGAAATTTCTTCGATCAGTTTGGAAGTCAAGATAGTAACTCTTGCGATGTGTTCGAAAGATTTGAATGTAACTCCTTCGAACATATCGAAGGAGTTAGAAGTAACTACTCCGATATGATCATAGGTGTTTCTCCCAATGCTAGTGATATTGTTGTGTATCAGAGAAAAAGATATGAACTCCTTCTAATTGCTCGTAGGAGTTTGATGTAACTCCTCCGAACTTAGCAGAGGAGTTTGATGTAACTCCTTCAAACTGCTCGAAAGAGTTTTATGTAACTCCTCCGAACTGATTGAAGGAGTTTGAAGTAAATTTTTTGATTTTACAATTTGTATTGCAACACCAAGGACTGATCATTTTTTCAAGTGAAACATGAGTTATCAAAAGAATCTTGGGTTGGAGAGGTAGACTTATGAGGCTTTATCTTAGGATAAAAATTAAGGGGCTTCATTTTTAGGGAGGTAAACAAGATCAAACAAAAAATGGATGGTTGTAGTGCCTACAATAACAAAGTCCTTTCTTTAAAATCTGCTTGGAAGTTATATATTTTGCTTAATTTCACCTTGGTGGTTGTCATTCTATCCTAGTAAGTTGGTCACCCTAGGGAAAAGGGTTTATACTTTGGGATTCCTTGAAGGTTCATCGTACTATTCCCATTCATACTTACCACTTTCCACACTTTTTCCACTCCATGTCCTCATATTTTGGGTTTTTGGGTCCATCGACCCCAAGAAGGGCTTGTACCTCATTTCAGGGGAAGAAGGGGCTAAAGGCCCAACGGTTTTACAACTAACACTATAAAAGTAAAAGGTCATAACCTATCCTTCTATATGATATCCCTAAGGTCTTGAGAGCAACACAATTCTTATCCATATAAAATGAAGGACCTTTTAAAAGAAAATAAATAAAAGGTGTCCCGCTTAATGGGGGAACACATTGCAATGTTCTTTAATTTCCAGTGCATATGGAACTCAATGTGTTCTAACTTCAAGTGGAATTGCAATACTTGATTTCTTTCCATCGCACATAGTACTCAATGTGAGGACCAATAAAACATAAATGCAATTAAAGGTCTTGGAAAAATGTTGCATTGCAAACGAAGGGATGCAACGTACCCTCCACAAAGGCACCCATAAATGAGGCAATATGAAACCTTGTATGTCAATAAACCCATGCCCATAAGTATTACCCAAATCCACCTCATACTTACTACATGATCTAGATAGGGTCCTCTTGAGAAACATTCCTTGACTTGGGGCTTGACTTACCCAATAGGTCACCTTGACACCCCTCCCATACCTAAATTTGGCAAAGTTCATAAGGTCTTTGAGCATTTGTTTAATTTTAAAAGGGGGGATTTAATGCACATGTTCGGGTGGTTATCTTATTAAATATGGTTTAATTGACATGATTCATATGAATTATGGACTCTTAGAAGGAATATTTGTTTGTCTTTGCAGGACCTTTCCTGGTGAAAGCTTTTCATGAAGGAATTATTCCACTTGGACCTTCATAGGGGCTTGGATGATGAACATTTCAATTTTTGAGGACATCTAGCCCCATGAAAAATATTAGCATGATGAGTTGCACATGACGTGGCCTTTGGAGGCCTAGGATGTCACACTTCAAGCCCTTGATGTCACCTTTGGCTAGGGTTTGATGGACCACTTGGTGGTTTGGTAGGAGGAGGCACATGGCATGAGATCTTTGCACATGAGTGCATGACATATGGCCTTTGAAGGCCTCAAAATATCATCTTGGAGGCTTGACGTCTCACTTCTATCCCTATGTCACCCTTATAGGGCATGACATCACCATTTTTAGGGTTTTATTTTATGTAATTTTCATTTTTGCAAATTGTAAAGGCAAATGAAGGGGGTCATACCTCTTCTAATTTATTTTTGACAATTTAAAGTGGACAAATTGGTTTAGATGGCCTCATATAAATAGAGGACCATATCATTTTCATTTATCATCACAAATTCTCACCATTTGTGAGAGAACAAGTCTAGATTTTTTTTTTCCTTATCGTGGGTTATCTCTCTCTTCTACTAATGCGCTATGCTTGGAGGAACATTTTGTGGATTCTTTTGCTAATTTTGAAGAATAATTTGTGCAGTTAGGGTTTTGTCTCTTGCTTTCTTGTATAAAGTAAGTGGATTTTCTGTAATTTATCTTTATGTTGTTATGCTACATGGTGAATATTGCTTCTTTATGCTAGATGTCTTTCATGGTGGAACCCTAAGAGAGGAGAATAAGTGCTTCCTCCTCTCACAAGGTTATTCTTGTTTAAAATTGGTGAAATATCCTTGCTAGGGTTAGCATCCTAAACCCCTAAAGTGATAACACTTTACGATTTTATCCCTAGGCTCTTGATTGTGACCTAGTTGAAGAACTTAAGAAGGGAGAAAAGTTTGCTAGAGCCCAAAAGTTCTTGCACTATAGCAATGCTTCTCCTTAAGGATTAAACCATAATGTCATAATGTGCTAACACGTTAGAATTTAAGCCCTACCTCTTAAATATTTTCTAGTTTCATCTCCAAACATATTTTATTGTTGTTGTAAAGACTCCATAGCTCTCAAACTCACTAATATTTAATCTCTCTTATGGTTGAAGTGATCAACAAACTCTCTATTTTAATTCTCTCAAGCTTCCTACTAACTCTACTAATACTAACTCAAGCTAATTGACTAGTAAACTTGTTGTTGCTGCAAAATTTTTCTATAGCCATATGGATACACTCTTATGTGCTGCATACACTCTTGTAAAGGTGGCCTAAAATACCCAAAAATTGCATGTAACAATTGGATATTAAACTAGTGGATTTATGCTAAGTTTTCCTTGTTAATTGTTGCATTTCTGAAGCATATTTATTGTTGTTGTTACAAATTTATATTGTTGTTATAAGACTAGTGTACTTCTGCAAATTTGTACCAGCCATTGCAATTTTCATTTAGCTAGTGTTTAATCAGGTAATAATTACATGTTTGTACTTGGAAATCATACTATATATGCTATAAAGTGTTCTTGCTTCTGGCAGGTACTTAAACAAATCCTTACCTCATCTATTTCATTAACCTAGACCAATATTATGTGATCAAGAGAGGGGCAGTAGGCTTGGCCAACAAAATTGCTACTTTGATCCGTTGAGGTCACCGAGGAAGCCTCCCTTGTGGTGGACCTCCTCCTAACAAGGGGATTTCTTACTAAGTTGACAGTGGTAGGATTTTCCAATATTGTTACGCAAGATTTGAAGAACTTGTGGTGGGATTTGCACAAGTACAAATAATGCGATAACAAGTCACATGCAAGGTCATTATTTATTGGTCCCTCCATATTCATCTATCAACCAATCAACATATTAATTTGTTGTCAACTTTAACTTAATTTTTTACCATCCTCTTTCCAATATAATATTTCATTATCCACCCACCCATATTACATGAGACTATCTACATCATTATGTTATGTTTTGTGTTGTAAATCATTCTAAGAGTTTGTGAACTTATCCTTTTCGAATGGAAAGCTTATCCAATGTGACATAGAACATTTACAATTGATTTAATACTTTTATAATGCCAAATTTATCCTATTAATATACACTATAATAAGAAAATGAGAACAAATTATATATTGAGTTTTCTATTTGGCCTAATTTATAGCGACTCCATTTTTTAGGGAGATTATATGAACCCAATTTTTTGCGGAGAATGTACTCCTATGGCTTGGGTTATAGCCACAATAGAGCGGTTGACCAGAATAGAACAATCATAAAAATAGAAGTTAAATGGAAGTAACTAACTAACTACCTACGAGAGGAAGGATCACCTACCTAATTTCTGTAGTTCTATATAGATCCATTTCGCAAGTCCATGGTCTAAATATCTTGCTCCAACACTTCCTATGTCAACCCGTACTCACAAAAGAACTAGGTAGCAAGAGAGGTAGATATCATAACTAACTAATAACTTCAAACATAAAGTGTGACTAGTATGTTAGTTTCCACGTTATCGAATGCATATAAATATTTCAGAAATGAACCATTAACAAATGATAGGGACAAGAAAGAGAGGTCTATTATAGATATAAACAACAAGTTGCATGTATAGAATTCACTTGAAGCTGCTATCGACACTGCTCCAAAACCGACTTATGGATTCCTTTGCTCGGGAATTTAGAAGAGTAATTCAATCCCCCTAACTTTCCTTACTAAAAAAAGGTCCAAGAGAGAGAAGGAGTCTCTCACTAGCAAGATAGAATAAGAAGGATGACTGGAAATAGGGGTTTCCATATCTAAAGAGGGAATCTCAAGGACTCGAGAATAAGGGCTTGCAGACTTGGAAAGTTTCCAACACAATAATGCTATATGGGATGAATGCCTCTTCTATACCCCTTGGCTTAATTTTATACTCCACACATGTGGTTGGAGTAGTTATCCATGGAAAATAATGGGTCAAAAACCAGAGGAACACACAAACCTCACCAAAAAAATTCACAAATTTTATATGTTTTTTGAGACAAATAAATGCATACGCACTTTTCTTAGGAGAAACATGTGTATAAAAAGTTGCATATGTGTGTTGCATACCCGTTAGGGTGCGTATTGATTGAAAAATGGGGTTTTTAAAGAATTGAAGAGGAAAGGATGGGAAATTTTTTCTTCAAGTAGAGATAAGGATAATCAATCAGGACAATATGTGCATCTATGTTGTGAGGTGAAAACATATTTTATAACATATGCCTCCTAACGTGTGAGGTGATAAGGGAAACTAATGGCTGAAATATATTGTATAATATAGGAGGGAAGTGTGCGGTAGGCCCAGGTAGAGTTCACTGAACACTGAACTAGAACAAAACCTACAAAAAAAACATTAAGAGACTACTCCCTTACTGAGCCGGGCATACCCATGCTCATAAGTGAAAAAAGCATGGCTTCCAAATCAAGTACACTATGGATCCAGGAGATATGTATATAATCAATGATATTGGCCATGAAACATGAGTACATAGTGGATCCAATGAAAAATGAGTACATAGTGGATCCATGTCAAAATAGATCATAACCACAAAGAGATACACAATGGATCTATGTCTCAGAATTAGAGGAGGACATTTGTAATCAAGAAGATGGAAAAACTAATCCTCCACAAGTACCAATGTCATGAATAGAGTGGTATTGTCCAATAAAACTCAGGAAACAACATGGAAGAGGTGATGCTACTACAGACTCAAGGTCTTGAAAATAGTTCACAGATGGTACAAGTCTACACTGTGCAAATAGATGTGATGGAGTCGAACACAATGAGACACTGCTTGATTACTGGTCATTGATGTATACCGTTATTAAACATGAGACAACCCACCGATAATGATGATGGGTGCTAAGGTACCTAGTACATTCTAGCAATTTCGAATATATGAGCTGACATCAAACACTTGTAGAATCTATCGATCATAGGATATTGGATATTGATGTATTCCCACTATCAATAGCGAGGGAAGCTGCCACTAATGACAGTAAGCCCCAAGGTACTAATAAAGACTCTAGATCATGATCCAAGAGAAAATGAGTCAAAGTCAATGGGAAGATATCTGGAAGGAGGGAATTAAAGCACCCCCCATCAACTAGCATGAGGAACAACAAAAGGCCAAATATTTTGAAGGACTTGGACGAAAAATTAAATAGACACATAACTGGGTACATCTATCGCATGCACTAGATGGAATAACACACAAAAAAGACCCTCTGATTAATAGAAAATAATGAAAACTACTGACAAAGGTGAGGAATTCCACCAATGATGAAATGGAACCCAAGGAACTGCATGAATCCCAATGTGTGAGTAAGGGTCTTTATGTCTAACATAAGGGAAACCTCTCAGACAATGACCAATGATGGAATGACATTTTTTTATCACAAGGTCTCCTATCAATCATGTAAATAGGGCTAGGATGTTATTCTAGGTCAAACTCTAAGAGAAATGTGTCGTAGTCAATAAAAGTTGACCCATTAGCAAGAATTCAATGGGGACCTTCCATATGGGATAGAGTATAAGATAAATATTCATGTTGATTCTAAGAAGTACTTCAAAATGGGAAGGTTGACATGAAAAGTCAAGAGTTCTGAGGAATGACCGATGCATGCTAAGACTTCCTTTGAACAAAATCACGACACAAAAGTGACTTGGGGATCATAGACTCAAGAATGAACAATGATATTAATCTGCGACAAAGGAGGCATTGACAAACTCTCCATAGTGACTAAAAGGATAACTAGTTCTAGGAGTAAAGACTTAAAGATCATGGTTCAATTTTGTAAATCCATACTAAAACTGAAACTATTGAGATACAAACTCAAAAATTAGTGCTTTGTTCAAGGACGACATGGTTGCGGCCAAACATACTAAGAACTAGACTCTTTCCCATCCTCTTTTTTTATATTTGTTTTTTTTTGTCTTTTTCATATTAGAAATCTTGAAAAAGAATAAAAGATTTCTATGATACAGTGGAGAAAATGAGTGTCGAGGGTGAGAAAACTAGTTCCAAGAACATGAACATGCCTATGATCAATGCAAGGAACATGTGCAGGATATGGACACTTAGGGGAATGTTTCCTCCAAGGATACATGTGTCAATTCAAAAAGATAATAAATGAAAAGGATGACAACTAAAGAGAATGCATACACAACATACTATATGAAAACAAGCTGAAGTGGGCATTAGGCTCAAAAGTGAAAGTGATAGAATGCAATACAGTATAACAACTAAACACATAAATGTGGGAGCCCCATGGGTATTGGCCAGAAAAATATTGAGAATAAGTCACATGTCTTTGACGCAAAGTCATGGTGGAACTAAATAGGGCTCCCAAGACTATGAAAGTACTTCAACATGGGCACCAAACTACGAACATGGTTCTAACTAGGGAACCCATGAATGGTAGGCTCTAGCAAATGAATTAAAACACTTCTAAAAAGAAAAGAAAGATTTGTGTCATAACTCATTCGGTTCAATCGTAAGGAAAAATGAACCAGGAAATGGATAATGTAGAAATTCATGGAGGGGAAAATCTATCCTATATGCCAGTTTCGAGAGCATTACCTATCAGAACGGGTCGACACAATAAAAAAGGTACCAAAGAAAAATGTCTCCAAAGTCCTATATATATGACCAACAACACTCACCAAGAAGTTAATAAATCCAATATATAAAACTCCGATAACAACTTGTGCTATGGAAAACATAATTTGAAAACAATAAATCTTAAAAGTACAATATGGTACAAAGCACCCCACAACCTTATGGCTTATGCATAATACTTTTTCAAGTATATCCCATCACTAGGATCAAGCTCAGGGTTTCTTCAGTAGTCAACCTGTAAATTTTCTTGTTTGAGAAGAAATAAAAATCTATGATGCATGTCTTCCCATGATTGACCATCTGTAGTCATGGATTCAAGGATAGCCTCATCAAAATCAAATTCAACATTCAAGAAATCATGTAAACTCAGACTCAAGGACTCACAAATACCAAAGATCAAGGCCTCACAAACAATAAAGATAGACTCAAGAGGAAACTCAAGATCACTTAGGACAATAGGAGAAATCAAGGGTTCTCATGCCCTCATTGAATAAATTGTATGATCAATTTCTAAGACCTTGTATCAAGAAGGAAAATATTATTGTAAAGACTCCTTTCTAGAAGTAAACACCGAGGATGTGATGCTACATAATTCACCTATGGTGGGGAAGATTCTACTCGAAAACTAGGAATATACAAAGGGGTAACTTGAGTGAAACTCGAATTAGGATGGTGATTATTATATGCAAGCCGATCAATAGTGACAATGCTTCTATTGTGAGGAAAATGCATCACCCGAAAGAGCGTAAACACCACAACATTCATAGCGTGCACATAATCACACCCAAGAAGCATATTAAAGTCTAAATGGAATGACACCACTATCATATCGACTAGGAAAATCTTCCCACCTAATGAGATAGGAAACTAAGGAAGAATCCCCAAATATTCACTAGGTTTTTTGTTGAAAGCCGACAACCCATTGGTATTTGATGCAAGCTTGGGAGAACCCAAAGCTTTCCAAGTCAAGGAGGATAAATTGCTTGCAGAGGCTCCTTCAGCTACAATACATCGATAAATGTTTTTTGAATTAGCTTCAACCCTTATTTGAAAGGGTGTAGAAGAAGGAAGGTGATGCTCAACAAGATTACTCCAATCGAAGGAATCCATCCTCGAATTTGTAGGGTCATGCTCAAAATAAGCGGAAAGACCCCTTGTTCATAAGGTACTGAACTAAAAATTAGAAATACATGGTAGATATACACATCACTCCCCAAAATAAGAGTGGGATCAGTCGAAGATTGCATCAACTCGATCACTTTGGTAGGCTCAACACTCTTCAAGAAAAGAGTGGGATCAACCAAAGATTAAATCCGTGCGACCACTTGGGTAGAAAAATCACTCTCCAAGAGAAGACTAGGATTGAATGAAAATTTTCCCATCATGATCAATTTATCAACCACTAGTTTAATAGGATGTGAGGCAAGATGTTCAAGAGATGCATCACCCTCTGAAATAAGAGAGGGATTGGCCAAATATTGCATTGGCCCAACCACTTCATCAACCAATGACCGAATAGGTTGTTGGGAAAATGAAGGTGACTCAGGATTAGAAGGGCCTTCAGACAGGTACCACACTCTTAGAACCTATAGAATAACATGGCACAAATGCGTAAGGTGATATCCCTTGCAAATATTACAAGGGAACTTAGGCTTATGTCCTATTCATCTAGGTCTCTCATTAGAATCAATTCCACTAACATTACTTGCATTGGTTTGTAGCTTTCCCCTAGTTTGACTCATAGAGGTTGGTTACTTACACCCAACATGATTTGTAACCATTGGTGACCTATCTCTATCATGACTTTAAATGATTGGACACTTATCATTGTTATGAATTGCAGTGAACTTCTCGCTCCCAACATGAATTGTAGTGGCTTGTTTCTTTCCCTCAGTATGAGTTGTAGTGGTTGGTTGCATACCTCCAACATGAATAGTAGAGGTTGGTTGAATATCTCTAGTATGACTTATAGTGACTGGACTCATTCCCTCAACATGAATAGAATAGGCTAGTGGGTTTCCCCTAGCATGAATCACAATGACTGGTTACATGTCTCCTATTATCCCTAATTTCTAGGGATAACTAAGGAGATGACATCTGGAGGCCCTCAGGTTACAGACATGGAGTACCGAGAGACATATGAATGACAACGTCCACAGGAACAAACAAAGACCCACTTCACCACCACACATCCTGGGTTCATCATGATGGTATTCACCACATCAAATTATTTCTGGAAGACAATGGGTCTTGCTCCATGAGGTACAAGTAAGGTATTGTGGTGAGTATCACTTTATTACTTGAGGTATTTGAGTATGTTTCATTTAAATCCGCCATTGATTATAGAAATTATTCTCTTTTCCCTGTTTCACCTCGGTGGTTGACATGGAGCCCTAGTAAGTGGTCACCCTTAGGAATGGGTTTACTACTGGGAGGTCCCCTTAACAATTCATCTTGCCATTCTCGATGATACTTATCATTTTTCACACTTCATCCTCTCAACGTATTATATTTTTGGATTTTTAGGTGTAGTAAACCAATAAGGGATTGTACCTCATTTCATGGGAAGAAGGCGCTGAAGGCCTAGAGGGAATGTAGCTAGCAAAAGATAAAATCCAAAACTATAACCTTCCAGATGCTCACCCAAAGAGGTCTTGAGAACAATGAAATATTTCTCCTAAAAAATCAAAGACCTGCAAAAGCAAATACACATACACAAAAATGTCCCACTTGTTGAGGGATCTACACAAGTGCGTTACAAGCACTTTACCTCTATGGCACTATGTGTACCTCTACCTTCAAGTGACATTGTGGTACTTCCCCCCAAGTTTTATTTTACCCATAGGGAGTACCCATTCTTTCTAGACCTTAATTAATTAATGGCACATAAATGTACTTGGAAAAAGGATGCATTGAAAATGAAGGTGCCACACAGTCTCTATAAAGGAAACCTTCAATGAGACACTAAGAAACCTTGTATGTTATGAACCCCATGCCCAAAAGTCTTCTGCCCATCCACTTCATATTCTCCACATGACTTAGAGAGGATTCCACCTAGGAAACACTCCTTGACTTGAGGAACCATTCACCGAATAGGTCACCTTGTCAACCCTCCCATACCTAAACTTAAAAAATTGCATAGCGTCTTTGAGCACTTGTTTAAATTGATGAGGTAGTTTTCTATGTACATGATTAGGTGGCTCTTGTATTAAATTTGATTTTACTCGCCATGATTCTTTAACTTGAGATCCTTGGAGGCCGCACTTGTTTGTCTTTACAGGACCTTGTTGATGGACATTTTGGAGGAACAAGCTTAGCTTGGGCCTTCATTGGGGCAGAAAGCCCACAGGTTGGATGCCATGACACACATCTTGGGACCAGCTAGATGATGGATGTTTCCTTTGGATTCAAGAGAATTCACCTTATATATTGACACGTAGCCTTCTTCCAACCCAATGACTTTCTTGGGAGCTCTTACGCTACTTTTCTAGGCTTGACGTCTTGTTTTGGGGCTAGGGAATGTGGTGGTTGATGGAAATTTGGAACTTTTGGATGGGAGGACCCCTTGCATTATGGAGGAGACACTCTGCTTGAGGACACTTGAACTTTGGAGGCCTATCACTTTCTCCTACAACCTTAACAACTTCACTAAAGTGCCAAAACATCACCCTTTAGGGTGTGATATCATGTTTCTAGGGTTTCTTATGTGCATTTTTAAAGTTGAATTCAAATTACTTTATAAAGGGGGAAAAAATGGGGAATGGCTCATTTATTTTGTGGTTTACCCTGATCTAAGTGGACAAACACTTTGTATAAGTTTTTGTATAAATAAGGATCAAATGCATTTCATTTGATCATAGCTCTCGCATGTAGAGAAGACTACTTGGTTGAAATTTGCGACCTACTTGGGCATTTTGGACTATTTCTCTCTTGTGCAACATTCTTTGGATGCTTTTTTATGGTATATTGTGGATTTAAGGTGGTACACACCTCTTGGAGGTTTGTTTTATTGCTTTTGAATGAATATTTCTTGGTAGACTAGGGTTTGATCTTGCTATTTTGTGGAATTGGTAAGTACATTTTTGCATTTTGTTGGCATTTTCTTCTTGTTTCATTGATATTCTTGTCTTCAACCCTTGGAGGAGTATAAGAACATACAACCTCCACCAAGTTTCATATTATTTTCTAGCTTATAAGTTATTTTTACAAGGTTGCTAGGAGGAGTAAAAGGCCTTACACCCTCCTAGATTTACCTTTGTTGGTTTTGCAAGATCTAGGGAGTAGAAGGGCCTACACCCCTAGAGATATTGTGCAACCAACCCTTATAACAAAGACTCCATTTACCCATAGACTAAACACATTAATATGAAAATTTTCATTGTAGAAATAAAATAGTTGCATTGAAAAACATGTTTTATTGAGATATGCCAATTGTCTAAAGTGCAGTCAATTCTATATGCTATTAGCCTCCTTGAGCCTCTAGGGCATCATCTTTGGACAATTATTTCTTTTTGTTGTAATAAATTTGTGCTACAACCATTAGGGCTGCAATAAAATACTCTTAAACTCTCGCTTTGCTTACTAATCTACCATTGGAATTTTCTTGCAAGTTGGTTATGATAATCGACTTGATATTGGCTAATTGTTGGGCAAGTTGTTTGCTGATTTCTCGTGGTAGATTTTGATGTTGTAGAAATATTTGGCTAAAACCATAAGGATTTCATAATATCTCTTCAATAACATTACTTATCAGCCTTAATTTATCACTGAAGTATTTCTTTATCTTACTTGAGTTATACTATTCTTTGTTGGCTTAATCTTTTGCATCTTTACTTGAATTTCAATGAGATATCTAGAAAATTTTATTATCATTTACTTTCTGATTTATATCATTGTTTACTACTGATATATAGGACAAAAAGCTTCACTTTCTTTTTCATTTGAATATTGGACTTGTATACTTCTCTTTTCTCTGGTCTTGGGCATGTACGATTCTCTTCCGCTGGTACTCAAGGATCTAGCAATAATTTACCATCACCAAGAGTAATTTTCGAGCCATATTCCACTTCATAGCTTGACCTATATGGGCATCACCTTCCATTACTCCACTTTCCATCTCATTTCTAGCTAGGGTCACCTGGGATTCCCCCATTAAGGTGATTTCATCATCTCTAAAGTGAGGGGAGTACCTATATAAGGTGACAATGGGTAGGTATTCTCATAATTCTCACCATCTTGTGGATTGGGTCGAGATTTTCCCAACCTAAAATTTGTGCGATAAAATTTTGGCACCATTGCTGGGGAGGATTTTGAATCCTCTTTCGTGCCCTAATGACATCTTGGAAATATTTGATCTCAAATCCTTTACCCTTAGCTTTCTTGGCGAATCCACTTGAGGTAAGTTACTTTCCTTTTCCTCTCTTGATAATATTTTCATAAAACTCATTTTACAACTCCACCATGAGACAAAACCAAGGGAGGGATTACCCTAGACCTCCTCCTGTACCTAAATGTCCTAAATATGGGTCCAAACCTCCTAAATTGTTTCCCTCTCCCACATCCCCAGGACCTTCAACTCCATCCATACCTTTTCCACCAAACACTCCCGAAAATCAATGGGTCAAAGGAACTTATGGACCCTTGGATGTGACTAATATCCCTGGATCACCTGACGAGATCCCAAAGGGTTTCAAAGAGTGTCTTCCAACCTTTTCACAAGAAGAATCGACTATAGCAGAGGATCACCTAAATAACTTTCTCAGGTCCCTTGAACCTTATGACCAATATGCGGATGTTCAAATGAGGCTTTTCTCTTGCACTCTTGTTGGGAAGGCCCAAGATTGGTATGAGAATATCTCAACAAGGACTATTGGTGCAATTATTTACATAATATATTACCAAACATAAATTATCAACCGGGATTCATAATCAGTAGAGTTGATGCACTATATGTGCCGATAACATATAGATTCCTATGTCTGTTTAGTATACATTTAGATAAGAAAACCATCAATAACAAAATACTCTGTTTCCAAAGATAACACTTCACACAATTCAGAAATTAAAACAAAAAAGAAAAAAATTGCAATCATGCATTCACAAGATTTTTCTTAGATAATGCCTTGTCCATTTACAAGCTCATGAAGTGGAAATATGGACTTTGACTTCGTTATCTATAGCTACTACCCTTAACAAAAACTAGAAATCAAATCTGGGCACACTTAAGAAATAACAGAAAATAAAGTTCATAGTAAAACTCTCAAGCAAACACTCAATCAAAAAGGTTCTTGCTCACATAACAAGTCTATTCATTATAGGCTCATGAAATGAAAAGATGAACTCAGATCTTGTTTCTGTATCAATCGAAAACAATAATAAACAATCAACTTTAGACACTCTTAAACAAAATTCAAATCATAACTCAATTCTATTCAATCAAACCTGTGTAGTATAGAAAACAACCAATATAATTGAGAGGCTTCATTATGGAACATGAAGGTAAAAGATGAAGTCTTATTGTTTCTGTACCCACTAAGAACAATACTATCTCAAACTCAGAATAAAAATATTTGTTTAACAATCCCATACATCAAACAATTAAATGTTACCCTATATAAATAGAAAGGAAATTATCTAACTACTCACACTGATTCAAAAGCAAGCGATTCTGTAATGCAAAAATTATTGGCAAGACACAACTGTTAAATGCTCACACAATCACACAAAAAACATACAAGGAGGTTTACCTTGGTTTGGACGATGGGCCCTTGCCAAACCAACAGGGTACCTCTAAAAAGATAACAGGCTAAGACGTTCTAATCATACCCAGAAATTGCACAACGGATAGTTTGTATTCCTTCAGCTTGTCAATTGAATCAGTAGCTCATCATCTCATACATAAAAACAATATATATTATATGGTTCTTACTACTCATTCATTACATCAATATGTGTGTCTATCCTATCACTTATACAACATCCCTTATAAAGAAGGTGAGCAGTTACTATCAAGAGCTAAGGATAATTATTAAACAGTTTTTGAAATATTATAATTGGCAATTCATATCGAATATTTAGGGATGGACTTCATCCTCATGATATGAAGTGCATGAGTGATGAAGTCAGTCGTGATCTTGAAAACTACTTTGGAGACTTCGATCCAACTGCCTTCTTGGAATCTCCAACAACATACTCGTTCAACAAGTGATTTCTGGAAACAGGGGATTGGTATCGGAATACACACAGTCGTAATCTTGAGTACTGGAATAGGCGCAGTTGTTTGGTACTAGAATAGCATAGGCTGGTACCGGAATAACACAGGTTGGTACCAGAATAGCACAGGGCAATACCAGATCAAAGTTATGTGGTTCTATTGGTATCAGATCAATGATGCTTAAGATAAAATGATTAGGATCATGCAAAATCAACCATTTAATTGAATTAACTCAACAAAACTAAAAAAATCATGCCTTAATCATAAGTTACCTCTATATGCACATGAATAAGGTCATTAAGTGTATTTATGGAGGAAACAATCTAGTATATACTCATAGCATAGGTAAAATTGACTCATACATAGATAATATAGGGTAATAAAGGTGTCAATACTGAGACTCAACATTCCCCCATCCTTAAGTCATTGCATGTCCTCATGCAACAATGATCTTCAAAATTTCAAAATTGATGGTACTCTTCACTCGATCAACCATTCCCCGACGTTCCCCCCTTCTTCAGATCCTAATTTCTTGCTAAATAATATAAAATTCCTAGCCTATGCTTCATACTTCTTACCCATGGCAAAGTAGTTATGACAGAAAAGTGGAGTCATGAGTAATAGATTAGATTTGTTAGTGATTTGGCGTTA